>BQNB010044260.1:0-44999 GCA_026074375.1 Tanacetum coccineum | reverse complement strand
AGGAAGACACAAAAACAAAGTTGGAATGCAGATACCAACTTGGATGATCACTGATGAAATGAAGCAAACGGAGCATTATCGAATGTATGCGGAGGTGTTTGGGATAAATGTTCCTCTAACTCAGTCACAGTCGACTGAGTCTACCCAAGGAACGCATAGGACACCTAGCGCTCGTATATCGCCTAACCCTAATAAGGAAAGTTTGGAGGTGGAGATTGCTAAAGAAAATGAGGTAGAGATTACTCAAGAAACAGAGATGGAGATTACTAATGTTATTATACCAGTGAATGTAACTGATGAAGATGAAGAAATAACTGATGAGGTGTATGAATTAAAGAGAAGGGAGAAAGGGAAGAATGTAGAGGAGACTAGGAATTCACCAATCCCCACACCAATTAGATCTCCTAGGATTCATACTAATCTCATATCTTCGGATACTGAGAAACTCCAAGAATTAACGGTACTCATTCATACTACATTCTTCATAAGTTCACCTCACAATAAGTTAGCTAAAACGAATCGCCTTCTATCATTGTTCAAGACAAAACCTACTCACTTCAAACGCTACAAGAGCTTCTTTCACGAGTTACAAGGACGTTATGGTTACTTGTTTTGCACAGTACCGGGCGTAGGTTCATGCCAAGAAAGTCATTCGATACACTTGCTGATAATCTTCATCATGTAATGGTTGAGTCATTACCTGATATCGTTGATAAACACATTATGAAAGCAATGTTAGCTGGCAAAGTTCCTGAACAAGTTCTCCGGAAATCATGTGCAGTGTATTAAGCGGTAAGGGTTGATTAATAGAGAGGAATAATGGTAAAAGAAGAGACGGAAAGATTGTGCTAAAGCTATTTTGCAAGGAACGTGGAAATATTCAAGCTCAAATTCTCAACACATATTTAAGATAATGCACGTTGCCCATATGTCCATTCACTTCTCATGTTGTTGAATCTCAGTTCGAAAAATTATATGTCTGGCCATATTCTTCATGTTCATCCAGCTCAATCACAAACATCCTCTGTTCCAGAACAACAATATCAACTATATCTTGCTATGAAAGCTGATCCTCAATTACAACAAAAACGGAAATAGCCAATATGGGTATGGCTCTCAGGATTTGAAGTTTGAAAGATAATACAGTACTACAAACTGAATATGTAGAACTCCTGCGTTCGCCCAAGAGTTCAGGACGATCCTCATGATGTATGCTCATCACTGAGGGGTGAGAATGGTGCCAAAGCGGCATAAGTTCTCTGAGTCATGAAGTATAGGTACCTGGAGAGTCATCATATGGGAAAAGCTTTTCTCAAGAGAAACAGCTCCTTTCAACTTCAGGTAAATCAAGAGGCAAGATGATGATTTTGATTTTTGGACTGACCTCCTTATGCTGACAGACGTTGATGAAATTCCACGAAGCAAGTATCTACAAGACATTATGGAAGAAGTGCGCTGACATTGATTGAACTATGCTGTGAAATATGGCTGATGAGATGTTGAGTCAGTGATATAATTCAGGAGATGGAGCATCTGTATCACAATGATCAGATGAAGGAATTCTTGAAAAGTGTACATTGTCTTGGGAGAGTTGAAAAGAAATTCTGTATCTCCACATCGTCGAATGACCACACATTTAGTTCATAGATGCCAAATAGATCCTGGAGCTCCAACATTATCTCTGTTTAATCAAGACCTTTTGTATTTGAAGGAAAGGAAATTCTGGACATGAAAGATTGTTTGGTCAATTTCACAAGTGTATAGCATTTATCTTCAACGATGTAGATAATTGAAGTTACGAGTGACTTCCAGATGGTACGTGATTAAGTGTTGTAAAGAAATTCATATCCTTATGCTCGATATGGTTGTTGAACATTGGAAGAATCCTCATGCCAAGATCTTCTACCATAAGGAAACCGAAAGATGCCTGGAAAAACAAAGAAGATTTATTCTAACTCTAATATAATCATTCAAGTCATCATGACATATTGGGAATTGGGTCATGAAACACAAGTTTATCACTGAGATTGTTGCAAGAAGAGCTAATGATTGCTGCGTATAAAATTACCATAGCCTGATACAAAAATCTTAACAAGAATCGTATTGAGGACATAGACGTGTTGATTATGAATGGAGGTACCAGATTATGCAGATACAAGGTTGCTATGGTCTTTATTGGGTCTTCATTAAGAATAGTTCAGTGTGATATGGAAAAGAGTGCTTGGACTATCCAGCTTGGAATATAAATCTATCAACAGAAGGTTTATCTTACTGCACCAAAACAAAAAACTTTCTTAGGAATTGAAGTGTATGATATGTTCTCCACATTATAGCTGTGCTGGAATTATTTACAAGAACAATAAGAAAAGAGAAATATGGGATGCTGAGACATTATATAAACCATAAGTTTTGTGATGCATAACGTTTTTGATAGCGTTTTAGAGGTCCTGAAGAGCTATATTATGCACTTCAAGTAGGGATATGTACAAAAAGATCTCACCAAAGATGAAATAGAATACTTGAAGTTGTTTGAAGAAGAGATTGAAGAAAGACTTGTAAAGCACATCGAAGGCAGTATGATGGAAAATGGGTGATGTACGTGAATGGAAAGACCACTTGGAGTTAAAGAATGTGAACGCCATGAATATTCGACCCTTAGGGGGCGATTGTCTTAGGATCATTTAAAAGTGCGATTTATGTGATTTTGTATTTATTAAAGTCATTTAGTGTTTCTTTTACTAATGTCCAACAGTTTGTTTGTAATAAGGTATATTATGCTAAAAGAATGAAATAGCATAATTACCAAAGTCTAGGGACTAGATGTGACAAGTTAGGAAAATAAGGAAGGAAAGCCTTCTTCCCTCACCTATAAATACCCCTCTAATCTTCATTAGAGGGTGATGAATTTCATAACAAACTCTTCTATTTTCCCTCAATTTTATATCATTTGAATTTCAAATATGTGTCTCTCTCTACTATTCTCTCTATGCATTCATGTTTGATATGATTGATTCAAGATTCATGTGACCTATCAGACCCCCTGCCACTACTCACACCGAGTTAACCGCTAGGGTAAATAAGCTTTTAAAAATAAGGCACACTATTGATTCTCTTCTCTCCAAAACCATCAATGAATTGACCAACCAATCTTCCGATTTTGAGACTTTCCACCCTAGAGAAAGGATTAAGGAACTTGAACTAAGAATTCAATGAAGAAACAATTTTAAAGAAGAATTGTTTAAGGATATGTGTTCTATAAGGTAAGATATTAGCCTACCATAGGAGCTGCTAGGTGAAACCGCGTTCCAATTCTAATTCCATAGAGCCTACAATTTGGAGTGCTCCGAATCATGTATTATTACCAATTACTACATTAATAAATTACACAGGGGGTTGGCTGTTGCGGAGAACCTTGCGAGTTTAGAAGATTCCTTGTGTAATCGGCACCGTTTACACGGGCCATGCATACATTGATCTACAATCTCCTGTTAATGTCATGTCTCGTGCTTATCATAATAAAATAAGAGAAAAATCTTTTCAAGCAAGAAGAAACCCGTACCAACCATATAAATTCTGTAACTTCGTTGGGAGAGCTAAAAATGTGCATATATTTATTGGGTGCTTTGTTTATGTCATGGACTTTATGATTCTGGAAGACTTGGGCAACATTATTGATAGTAGTCTAAGTGAAGTGGTTCTAGGAAAACCTTTTGTGCAAGCGTCTAAGCTTACTTATGATGAATCTTTAGGGTTAATTAGATTTTCGCATAGAGATGACAAAGTTGCGTTTAGGATGCCTCAAAGAACAAAATAATTAGATCGAGTATCACCCTTGGAGAAGGATAAGTTTGAAGCATTCTTTGTGGAAAACCTGAAGGTTAAAAAAAGGGGTTTAAGCACATCCTTGAAAAAAGAAAGGGATATTACAAAGCTTGCATGAACCTTAGACGTACGTATAAGAGAGGTCTCTCGCGGATCTTGATCCTTGTGTGTGTTTATATTCATATATTTATATATACATATTTAAAGGTGTAGCTGCGCGGGCGACCAGCAACCCAATTTACTTTTCCCGCAAATTAGGAGTGTCATGTGTGTTTTAATTCTTTACCATTTGTTTTATTATGTTTGAACTATCTTGTAATCATGCTTTGTTTGTCTTTAACCTCGTCTTAATTTCAATCAAAGGTATTTTACAAATAATAAGTGTAGGGGAAAATTATCCGGTTTTTAGAACCAAATTCAAACATGTTAAATGAATTGTCTAGATTAATTCGCGTCAGTTTCGAGTCATATGATTGAATTGTTAAATCTCAGGTTTTATGCAGCCATTTGTACAGGAATTAACCTATGGAATCAAGTACAGAAAATTTTTCATCAAAAAAATAACAAAAATTTCGTTTTCACAGACTGTGGAGATGGCATCACGATTAACACGCAACGCCATCACTACGATACCTGTGACGGGGTCACAAAAACCCTGACGGCGTCAAACGCCCAGGTTCAGAAAACTTAAAGTTTTTCATTATTTTTGAAAATAAAACTTGCATAACATTTAATATACGTATTCTTCTGTTGCAAACCTGCAAAAACCTAATGAGTTAAACAATTTACTCATCCTATCTTTACTGCTTTATCGAGTCAAACCCTAAATTCATATTGTATATTTATCTATCGTACATTTTATGCTTGGTGTAGTTGTCTTTGTCTTTGATTACATGTTATATTTGATGAGAAGAAGCTTGGAAGTTCTTAGGAAGTTTTATTGGATGATTCTTGGAGGACGATTTAACCAGTTATCGCATGTTTCTTCTCCATTATTGAGCAAACTAGGGGATTACTAGTTTCTTTTCCTTGTTTCCTTTTCCCTTTATTCATTTTTACGGGTACTTCTATAGAACATTGGGGACAATGTTTAACTTAAGTGTAGGGAAGAAATAAGCCTTAGAAACTATTCTTTTATTTTCCATTTGCTTTGTCCTTAAAATGATGGGTAATATATCGAAACATAGCATAAAAGGGTGATTTTTACCAAAATTAATTTTTTTTATTACACATACCAACAAAAACCAAGTATTAATAGCGTCTCATGGAGAGGAATTTATATGACTAGCACAATAACCCTCAGAATTCCACCCCAAAATGTGAGGTTCGCCCTTAGATCTTTAGGAATTCGGGTACCCATCATTGGTAACCCAAGATGATTTTATCTTTACCCAGTTCGAGTTAAGGTTGAGCTACAGGCGTGCATGTCTATTCCGTCGTTACGGCCATGTATGCATCGCCTTGTCACCTTTTCTGGAATGTATGGTGTTAGTAAAATCATATGAGTGTACCAGTAGCATATTAAATTCTAGAACTTGTTATTGTGATGCATTCTGAGCCCGCATAGTACGTATTAGGATTTGCTTGATAAGAGGCATTAGGATTAAATCATGTTTTAAACCTATAATTGTTATGATGGTCACACCGATCATATAACTATCCCACACCCTTGCCATGCACTCACCATTAGTGTAGGATACCCTAGTACAACTGTTAGCCTCAAAATATTGAGTCGAACAATGGAAGTTCGTTCATAATTATATTAGGTCTCGATCATTAATTTAATATGCATTGTAATAGGCTAGACGGGTAGACGGGCTCTTAATATGTAATCTAATCGGTCACGTGTATCGGGCGAAAGCCCAAGTAAACCCGAGCCCGACCCGTAGAATTACTAAAGGCATGCAAGCCTTTTAGTCTTCACTATAAATACCCCTCTCCAAGGAAGGAGAGGGTGTTGGTTCATTTGTAAACTTTGTTCTTGCAAGTAATTCAACCATTTTTCTCTCTCTCTAAACTTCTTCCATTTTCCTTCTCTTTTCTTCTTGTATTCGAGCAACAAGTAATGAAGTGAAGTGATATAGGGTTACCGACATTTGGTATCAGAGCCTCGGGTGTTTAGTGTTTGATTTGTGGATTAAATAACAAATTTCGTGGCTTTTTCTTTCTATTTTTTGGTTCGAACAAGAAAATCAAGAAAAACCATGGTTTGATTTATATCTTCGTGGTTAAGTTGTTAAATCTTTGTACTTTCGTGGCTAGAACAAGTTCTTACATCTATCTTTGTAGTTCTATAGCTTAGTTCGTGGATAAATGGGTAAAATCGAGCTAGTTTGAAGTTTTTTTCGTTCTTTGCGTTTGGACTAAGTTCTTGGTTGCCGTTTTGGAATGAGGGACAAACAAGTACTGTACTTGAAAGTGACATTTGTACTGGTTGCGTTTTGATTTGAAGACGTTGCGTTTTGATTCAAGTCATTGCGTTTTGATTCAAGTCGTTATGTTTTGATCTCAAGTCATTGCGTTTTGATTCAAGTCGCCTGCGGTTTTGATCTCAAGTCGTTGGTTTTGATTCTCTAGTCACATGCTTTTTGATTTTTGTCTTTCCATGTGTGTTGCATTTTGACTCCAATGTTGCGTTTTGAAGTCCATCATTGCGTTTTGACCTAATCGTTCCTCTGCCTAATTTTTATACACTTGCGTTTTGATCAAAGAACATTGCGTTTGATCAAAGAAGAGTTGCCTGTTTTGATCAAGAAATGTGACTGCTGTTTTGTATCAAGGATAGTGGTTTTGACTAAAAAATTTTCAATTTTGAATCCAGTTCTAGATTTCCGCGCATTCAGGTGGATATTTGCCGAATTTGGAAATATATTTTAATAATCGTTTAATCAAAACTCACATCAGTGAAAAACAAACTTCATGGACTAAATTCGGAGGATTTGACTTTAATTCGGGGACCTAAAAGAACATTAATCAACGAACTTTCAAGCACAATTTTCCTTTTCACCGGTTTTCTCTCGATTTTGTAAAATCCCGCGAAAGAACTCAATTTCTCGGTTTAAATCGTTGACTTGTAAAATCCCGTGGAAATTAATTACTTTCAATTAATCACAAATCCAATCAACACTTCATAACACTTAAGATCCTTCAATCATTTTATATGTGCGAATGAGCACAAATTATCTTGATAAGGAAATCGATTTTAATCGACCTACACAAATCCAAAAGAGTTAGTAGAGGATAGAAGCAAGAATATTATTTCACAACATGAAGATCAAATTTATACCATACAAGTCGTAAAGAAACTTGTTTAAGTTTTATCACACGAATGATTTAACAAGGTACAAACATGATAGACTTGTGTATGAACAAAACATGTTTTTCAATAGACACACAAATAGAAAAACTAAAAAGGATGAGGTCCATTTGATTGCAACTAGCTTAAACAACGGATGGTACGCGTTCAAAAAATATTTGATATGGAGGAAATAAGAATATTCATACAAGAGAATGTTCAGTAGTTCAACCAAAAAATATCATTAAACACAAGGCATAAGGAATAAAAGAGCATTAGATTAGAAAATCAATGGCAATAACAATGATGCGAAGAATATGCAACAAACGGAGTAAAAATAGGACAAGCTCTCTTATTGCATTTAAGTTCGTTTATTTATGATAGTATGTATCCATTTTTTCGTTATATTGTTCCATCGCTTGTTTGTCAATTTTGGTTCTTAATTAAAATAATATGGCTTCAAAAGGAAGATCCTAGACTTCTACAAGTTATATTAAAAATAACATAATATAAGACATAAAGTTAGCAATTTAAATATGTGCAATGTCATGTAAGGAGCATGATGAAATAAGAATCATGTAAAGCACTAAAACATCAAAAATTATAGATTTAAGGAATTTGCCAACAATGTACTAGAATAATCAAACATTATATATCAATATCATAAATTCATAAAGTATCAATATGAAAAATTATGAAGATCATACGTGACATCATATTAGAGGAAAAAAAAATCAGATGTATGTTTAATCCTTAACATTTAGCTTAAAGCATTTTAAGACAAGATAAGTTTACAGTCTGAAGTATTAAGCATTTGTCAATTACTAATTCAAAATAGTTATCAAACACCAAGATAATGACATGGTAAATAATCAAGCAAGAATATTCAATCAACACATGAATATGCAATGCAAGAAGTCATGAAAGACTAACAAAGAAAAGATCATATTTACCACTAGTATAGAAAACATAGCATTAGTGGTGTTTGGGAGATGGGGAACAAGATGGTGAACTACTGGTTAGGAGGATTGACAAGATGAAATGACAATGTCATAATGTGTAGATAAATTTAACGAAGTATTTTTGAAATGCCCCATTTTTCTTAAAAAATATTTAGAATTTTGGCGAAAACGCCATGATAAAAAATTGTCTTTTGTTATTATACTAAAAGTTGATAATAGTATTTTACAAATCCACTGAGACCATCTTTACATGAAGCTAGGCTCAATTATATTTAAATTGACGGGTGGCACAACTCCTAATTTCATATGATTGATTTTATGCAAAATTCCTAAAATGACTCATTTTATACAAAACTTGTTGTTTTAATCGTATACATGGCTAAAATGACCGAAACTTGACTTCTATATCTTGAAATAACATGAAAACCGTGTAGGCACTAACATTCAAAACTCAGGTTGTCTGAAATTTGATATGTAACTACTATAGTTTGATATTTAAAGGATGTAAATTGGAACAGTTACTTTTGAATGGGTCATCATACTATCGTTCAGGCTATCATAATTTAGAGGTCATATAGTGAACATATGAGGAGCCAGGACACTTTAAATTGTAAATCCACAACTCGTCGATACGACACCCCGGAGAGGTCTCATATGATTATGAAATTCCCTATTAATATAGTACTTGGTATTTATAAGTTATATGTGAAGGAGTAATTAACGAGAACTTCCAGAATTTATTCTTAAAATACATGCTTAAATATCAAAGACACACTTGGTCTAAATGAACCGCGAAATATTTCTTTATGGGTTTTGCCAAATACTAGTTTTGACCCGTTTTAACCAAAACAATAACTTATTACTTTGACCCGCTTTTGAAAAGTATTTTAATGACTACAACAAGACATCATTACACTTCATCTTTACTTGAGTATTTCGGATGAAACATTCAAGTTGCCAATCCCACTTTGATGAGCATAATTTTTATCATAATTTTTTTTATCAAAACATTTTACTAGCATACTTAGTCTTATTTTTAATGTTTGATTAAGAAATTGAGATGATGCGAGAAGTTGACATAGCAAAAACAAAAGAAGAGATATATGCCTATATGGGGTGCATGAGACCTAGCTTAAGCCTTATTATGCAAAAACATGAAGACGACAAACAAACACATAAATATCATGGCATCTCAGACAACAAGATCACATATAGGATGCAAAAAGTATATGATACTAAATAAGATGCAACAAGTAATCATATATCATATAACACATTATAATCATATCATGATGAATATGAGTTGACAAAACATTTACGAAAATACATTTTGACACATATAGGAGTTAACCCAAACACTCCTTTAGAAACCGTATTATTTCTTTTAAGAATCTAAATTGTCATACAAGCGAAGGAACATACAAGACATGTTTGACATTTATGTTTCATAGATAAGCAAGCTCAAATGCAATGAGAGATAAGCATACAATCAATATATACAATCAATGCAAACTAGAACGACTAATCATATAACATATCATACGATAAAAATTCTTTTCGCCTTGTGTTGAATATGACGATGTATAACAAGCTTGATTAGTGACCTAAATACTTTAATTTTAGTTAAGGATTAATCAATATTCAAAGGATACCAACCAAAATTGCCCGACTCAAAAGTTTGAGTTTCTACGTTAATACGAAATTTGAAATTTTAGACACTTTGTGGTATTTTGATATTTTGATTTACTTAAACCTATATTCAGCTGATCTAACCTATTCTATTAGAAAGTAGACTCAATTATGTTCGAAACGATAGGTGGCACGACTCGTACGAATTTACGGTTTGTATTTTACGGGCTTTTGAAGTTGATTAAAATTTTGAAAAGCTGACTGTAGAACCGGCTCGCCAGAACAGAACCGGCTTTAATAACGAACAGAACCGCCTTTAATAATGAACAGAACCGCCGGTCTGATTGATTTTTACAAAAATGCATATTTCGACCCGACTAAAAGGTTTAACACTTGGTAGGCTTTAAGGTAAACTTATATAATAAATTTTAGACATTATTCAAGCTTGTATAACAACGATATTCACGAATCAAGACTTCTAAGTATAAAGCAATGACATACTTTTCATATTAAGTCCCGCTTTTCGAAAAAATTTGATACATGGATCGTACTCGGTTTTGAAAACCATTTGTTTTGAAAACTAGAGCCACCAATTGTGGAAAACGTAAAGGGAGAGGGGGTGAATACGTTTCTGATTAAAATCTAAAAATGTTTGTATCAAATCCCCGATCAATCGCGACGTAATATGAAAAGTACCAAATATGATTTATGACTATATGAAAGCATAGAATAACCAAGTAGTCACAACATAATTATAAACATCAAATCACAACACAATCACAAGCATAAAATAAATAGAGAGCGATAAATAAAATAGAGAGCAAACCGAACACGATGATTTATAGTGGTTTGGTCACGGAGCTCCTCTCCGCACCTAACTCCACTTCACCCGAGTACCACTACTCGAGAGTTACTCACTTAGATCAACAAGCTCTCTTCTTGGCGAAGAAAACCTTGGACTTGATAGTTTTCTCCAAAGTCTTGACCTTTTTGATAAGTTTGGTAAAAGCAGCACCATAGGTTTTCTTTGTCTGCTTCAAGTCATTCTCCAAAACTGCAACTCTGTCTGACAATTTTGTAACCAATTCCATCAATTCATTTGGTTGCATTCTGCCCTCATCACTTCCAAGTGTGTGAACTCTTAGGAGAGGTGAATCATGGGGCATGGCAGGGGTCTTATCAATGTTACCACTGCCCTGTCCTGCATCTAAGCTAGAGATAGTAGTGGCAGCCCCTCCATGTCTGACATCCACACCTGTGGATGCAGCCTCATCTGCTACATGGGTCTGAGTAGGAGAACTGGGCTGAGGAACCTCAGTTTCCTGTCTGATAAAATCCCTAAGTGTTGGTGAATGATGTGGTTGTGAGGTTGATGGAGCAACTGTGGGTGTGTGATGGGACTCAACTGGGATTGTTGATCCTTCACCCTGTAAAATCTGACCTTGAACAAGCATTGTTTGAAACAATGGAGTGTCCACCCCAGTATATCCCTTGGAAGCTCTTTTCATATTGCTAAACAGTTTTTGAGTAAGGGTAGGAGCAATATAAAGTCTTTTATGAGGTAGAAGCAGTCTTTTGTGCTTGTTCAAAAAGATTTGTATAAATCTTGGATACATCAAAAATTTAGTCTTACTGTTCAAGTTTTTCACCATGCCATCAAATATCAGTTTTGAAAAATTAAAAGTTCTGTTTGTGGCCAAGCAAATGATAGCAGTTGCTATATTTCTACTAAATTGTTCCCAAGCAGTTTTCTTGGAACTTAAACAGTAAAGGATTATATGGATCAAAAATCTCAACTGAGGGAAAAGTGTCCCTTTTAAAAAGTTAATTTATCATAATTGGACACATACCCCATTAGAGCAAGTTGCTCAAAAATTTCTATAGTAGGCAGATCATGAATACCATCAGAGTCTTCTAACTTGAGATGTCTTCTAATAGATGCCTCAGAAACAACCTTGACTTTCCCATCTATTGTAGCAGTGATTTCTATGTCTCTATTCTTAAGTGTGCTTGCAGTAGCAGTTTGCCAAAATTGTTTTATGAGAGAAACATGGATAGTTGGACTTTCAGTGAGGGCATACCTAATGTGACTTGCGGTGAGAAAATCAACTATTTTATGAAATCCTTCACTTCCTTATTACTTCTGTAAGTAGGCAACCATGTTGTGCTTGTCACAGAATTCCAAATTCGCCATTGATTGAGAAAGGACTGATTAGTGTGCTGGTAGATGATCATTTATGAGAGAATGAGTGTTTGGTAGATTCAATTGAGATAATATAGGTTACACTTAAGGTTTTGATTAGACCGATTGAATAAAAGTTGTTCTTCTCTTGAAGTAATCGAAGGATTTATAGAAAGATCAAGAATTATCCAAATTAAGGAAACCTATAAGCGAAGTAGTTGGCAGAAATATCTCAACGGCTATATTTAATGAAGGAAATTCTGTTATACCCCAAACAACACTAACGGTCTTCTAGCAGTACTAAAATTTAGCCTAGCTGTACTAAGTTATGTCCAGCAGTACTAACTTTAGAGATACCATTTTTAACCTTAATTTCATTCAAAAATAATTTCCATCATCAATCTTGATTCTCACAAGCTCTCTTTCTGTTTTTATTCTCACTATTTCTCCTATTTCTTTTTCTCACCAATTCACTCTATCTGTTTTTATATCACACATCTCTCTTTCTGTTTTCAGCTCATAATATCTCTCAATTCTTTTTCTCACTGATTCACTCTATCTGTTTTTGTATCACACATCTCTCTTTCTATTTTTGAGCTCACTATATCTCTCAATTCTTTTAAGCTCACTGACAGACATAAATTTGGTTTCAAGAAAAAGATTTAAAAGACTTCATTATTCAGGTGTAAACTTAGCATTAACCCTGTCAAGTTATCCCTAAATCCATTCTATCATTAATCAATAGCAAACTTCAACAAACTCCACTACTTGTATCACCAATTCCAATCATGCTGCTTTGCTTATCCTGCAAGTGTTAGTCCAAAACCAAGAAAACATAATCCAAAGCATTTTCTTCTAAACAGTAGTAATTATAACTAACAGTTTTAACAAGCAGTCTTAAGTATAAGTAACAGTACTAATTATACTTAGCGGTACTAAGTGAAATAATTAACAGTGTTAATCCTTTACAAAACTATACAAAGACAAAAAGAGATTAAAACTTTAAGGGTCTAGCATTCCAATACTTGCAACCAAGTATTGAAACTGATGTGTGTTTTCCAAGCTTTAAATTTATAATAACTAGAAATATCAATTTTTACTAAAAACACAGCACTCGGGAAGTATACTCGTTCATGTATAGTATAGATTTAGGTAAGTCCAAGACGTTCCATAGGAATTGAAGTTTTCACAGTTTGTAATTAAGGTGCTAAGGTTAATAAGATTGTCACGGATCAAATTAACCAAATCTTGCATATATCGGATATTATAATGAAAGCAATTAAAAGATGATTCAATCAAATGATTAAGGTATGTTTGTTTAGGTATTGATCACTTGGATAATGAAGTGTTTAGGATAGTGTTTATAAGTTTAGAAAATAGAGTTATCACAAGTTATAAATCCTTTTAGTGTTTATAAGTTATTATAACCAATATGTTAGGTGGAATGATAAAACATAAGTTTATAAGTATCCTTTCAGCCTTTACACTTAGAAAATCATGTTTAACCATTTCAATAAACACATATCCAAACACTCCATATCAAAGATCACAATAATGTCTAAACAAACATAAGATTACTATTCCATAATCAAACAAGTAACAAAACACATAACATTCATCATGAATTTAATAAAGATCATATTCAAA
Organism: Tanacetum coccineum; assembly: GCA_026074375.1. Lineage (NCBI taxonomy): Eukaryota > Viridiplantae > Streptophyta > Magnoliopsida > Asterales > Asteraceae > Tanacetum > Tanacetum coccineum. The sequence goes on along the minus strand of BQNB010044260.1, from coordinate 31,462 downwards.
GGATAAATAAGATTATACCAAATTCCAAAGGTAAAATATGGTGATTTCACATGAATTTCCCAAGAACACTTTATCATATTCAAAGTAAAACACGGAAACTATGAACAATTCTGTCACAATCGCTTATAGATTAGAACTACACTTCAATTCTACTTCCTTGGATGGATTATAATCAAGAAATTTATGGTGGAGAGCGGTGGTAGTAGATGGTGGTGATGGTGGTTTGAAGGCGGTGTTTGGTTCCTTGGTTTGTCAAGCCAAGTTCACCAAAAACACCCACTTGGGGTGTTCTAAACGAAGTAGAGAAAGTGGTGTGAGAATGTGTGAGATATGAGAGGCAAAAGGGCCTTATATAGGCTATTTTGGGGGCTAAGTGCAGCACACTTACAAATAAGTGCGGCGCACATGAGGTGTAAATGTTGTCTTCATTAAATGCCCGACTTTTCAGTTTTGATGGAAAAGTGCGCCACACTTTTTTACATGTGCGCCTGACATTTAGCATTTTCAGCACTTGGTCTTTCCTACAGTTGTAGATAACTAAATTCTCTTCGCGTGGCCGCTTGAATCAACTAAAACGGAGTTCGTATGACCTAGTTATGATCAAAAAACAAGGCTGATTAGACAGAAAGTGAACCGGTTTTTGGGCAAGTACGATGCACTTTTGGTATTTTTAGCAAGTGGCCTTTTCCAAAGATGTAGATAATTCAATTCTATTTCCGTGGCCCTTGAATCAACTCAATTCGAGTTCGTATGCTCCAGTTATGGCCAAAACAGTGGACAGGTGTCAGGGGATCTTTATCTTGAGTTTACTTCTTCGTTTAAGCTTCTTATCTTCGTGTATTCTTTCGTTTTCTTCCAAGACACATACCTAAAACATATAATAGAAAATATACTTGATTAAGTACCGAAAGTTCACAAGAAATGATCAAATAAATGCAAAAAACGCCGCCAAAAACTTGTATAATTTAGGCGTTATCAAATCCCTCTACACTTAGCTAATGCTTGCCCTCAAGCAATTAAAGCGATAAAACAAGATCATTTATCATGACGTGGTGAAAAAATCATTTTAGCATTAACAAGTGTTTACCAGTTTTATAACTTTTCAGGCATTGACATATGACAGAGCACCTCACATAGGGAAAGTGTTTTTTTTTAATTCACACGAGTCACTCAAATAGGGTTTATATTTGTGAAATCACTCAATTGCACATACATAATCTAGGTCGCTACCATATGCTTGTACTAGACACATAAACATGCCCGTTGCGGTGTGAGCACCTAGACAAAAATCTCAAAGAGGCAAAACGTGATAACGATAGAGGTGAGCAACATAACTTGATTCCATGTGCCAGAACTTTGCCTTATACTTTGAACTTTTTTTTTTCATATAATTTTTTTTTCATTCCAGATACTATGAAAACTAAGGCTGGCACAAAACTTCTTTTGCATCGAGCATATTTCTCTTGCTCTTGGGATACTTTGGGGATCTCAACACTAAAAGCGAGTGCTGCAGATACATGATTGCATAGGGATTTATTTCACCTCTTATCATACGACTTTGTCTATAAATTAACCTCACTGCGGTCTAGTAAATGATGATCAAGCATAAGTTCTGGAGCTTACTAAATTACTGGCCCACTCATATAACTTTATACCAGTATCAATGTTCCAGAAAAGGCGACAAAGACCATACGTACACATTCATAATGACAGAATAGACACATATGACTGCATTCAACCCTAACTCGAACAAGCTAAAGGCAAAAATTATCTTGGGTATCAAAGATGGATACCTGAATTTCTTAAGATCCAGAGGCGAACCTTACAATTTAAGTGGGTTGATTTTGTGCCAGTTAAAATGTTAATCCGGTTGGATTTTCCTTACTAAGCGTATGCATTTTTTAAGTTTTTAGAAAAGCAATATATAAATTTTTTAAATATTCCTGAAAATATCAGTTGAAAATTTGAAAATTTCTGCAGGGCAAACATGGAGGGACATGATTAATTTTTCCTATTTGCTACCCCTCCACACTTAAGTTGAACATTGCCCTCAATGTGAGAACTGATAAATATAGAAAATAGGGAAAATTAAGGGAAACGGTACTTCCCGGGGCATAGAGAGATATAGCTACGTTGGAGCTATCCTTGTGTGATTCTATTAGGTTCTTTTTTTTGTGAGGAGCGAGAGTTCCTCCACACTTAAGTAGAGCATTATGCGTAAAATTGAAACTTCCCGAGGCTCATAAGTGCTTTGTTGAATTATGAAGGATATGGCGCGAAACGAAGTGCCAAGCATGTGTATTCTACAACATGTAATATAATACTCTAATTATATAAGTCTCCAAGTGTAAAATGCCAACCACCAATCCAAGCTTCACTATTTAATCTACAAAATAAACACAACTACGAAAACTATAAAATACTAAAGCGCACTTTCATAGGCACCACGGTTGCATTTAGCGCATACAACAAGCCTTTAAACCCCTCGGTGTCCTGAGTGGACGAGTTATAGTCTCGTGAGGGTTTCCAGCGAACACACCCACAAAGTTTGATAAATTTCTTTTTGGATGCAGAAATCAAGGTAAGAAACACACCGGCCGAATGCGTGACATACTTAAAAACTGCAAAGTTTTTTTTATATATATATTTTTTTTATATAGGTTTATTATTGTTTACTATTACTACTATTATATTATTATACTTAACTTGATTTAAGATTCCTTAATAATGCGGTTTAAGTAGGAATGATCCACTCTTAAAGTTTGAGGGAACGAGATTTTAGGTATGTACTCACGAAATGGATATTCTTTTGTTTTTACCACGTGATAGCCTTTTTTTGATGTCTTAATTGGTTTATCTTTAACGATAATAGGAGGTGGTGGATCTTTTTGAATTTTTGGAGAATCATTGGACTTTCTACTCCCCGTGAATACAGCATTTACATGCTCAGTGTGAGCTTAAGGAAGAGGTTGTGGTTCAGTCCTATTGGTTTGTTCTTAAGATATGTTTTGAGATTTCGACCACTCATCCATTTTTTTCCATCTTTTTAATTTTAATTTAGAAATTCTTTTCATTTTGCTTTATTTTTAAAATCATATCATTAACGTTGTTCTTGAAAAACATACTTGTAACTCTTTGATCATCTAAGAATTTAGTCATTAATTTTTCAAAATCAGTTTTAGATTAAAGTTCTTGGTTGACTGATTTAGACTCTTTGTTAGGTAAAACACCGGTGGTTTTATGATCGTTTCTGTCAAAAAGTTTCCAATGAACAATTCTCACGCTACGGATACGTCTTTTGAAATCTTCAAGATCGTTTTTCACATCTTTGTTTAATTCTGTAAGCGATTTCTCGGAATCATTATGATCATTAATGGATTGGTGAGAAAACGAATCATAAGAATTTCGGTTATGAAAACCTTCAAATTGGATGTAATTGGCTTCATGACTTTCACACATCGGCGTGTCATCGTTCAGGTGGTTTTTAGAAGCGTTTCCCTCTTTAAGCTCATTGTATTTGTTACGTATATCTTGCAATTCTTCATTTAAGCTTATAATTTGAGAATCCATTTTTACTCTTAGAGCTTCTAACTTTTCCATTAATCGAGAATTATCACCATTATTACTTCCATCGGCGAAGGAAATAGATTTTAGATGATGTTCGGTTTGAGATTTAGTAGACCAATCAAGGTTGAAAAGGACTTTGTCATTAAGAAATTGAAAAGCTTGATTCAGACTTTTGTAGAGGAAGATTCCTTCGGTAGTTATGTCCAGGATTGCTTGAGTAGATTCATCTAGAATGTGATAGAATATTTGAATAATAGCTCCTTTGGTCAGACCATGCCCATGACATTTTCGAAGCATGCTCTTGAGTCGTAACCAAGCGTCCGTTAGACTTTCACATACGAGTTTAGAGAAATTTCTGATTTCAAGTAAAAGATGGTTAAACAACGAAGGTGGAAAGAATTTGTTTATAAAAGCTTTTCTCATTTGTTCCCACGATGTTATAGACTCTTCATTAAGTTTGTTAAACCAGAATTTAGCTTCATCGCACTAGGAAAAAGGAAATATCAAAAGCTTAATAGCTTCACTCTGCGTTTTACCGTATCTGAACATGTTGCAGATTACGAGAAATTCACGGATGTGGTCATGTGGATAGGCCCGCAGATGACCATTGAACTTATTTTCCCGAATCATATTTAAGTGAGTACTATTGATAACAAAGTTGTCATCAACATCGAGTTGAATAATCGCAGAATTAGGAGTCGGTGCTACAGTCTTAGCACTTTCCCACATAAGTTGATCATCAGGATCGAGGATTATTACTTTTTGGAGCGGTAAATTTGGTTCTGGTTCGACAACCTCTTTAGGTATATTTATAATGATAAAGTCATTAATGGTAGAATTTTGAGTTGATGATTTGAATGATTCGGTCTCGACGAATCCTTTTCGGATAAGTTTACAAGATCTTTTTATTAAATTTTTATTTAATTTGTATATTAGACTTACTAGTTGTTTTTCGAAAGATAGAGGATTTATACATACGTTAAGCATTTTGCAAAAAGACATTTTTATATATATAGTTAAGGCTAATAGGATAATATTCAAAATAAAGTAAATTATTTTCATTTTTTATAATTTATATATATATATATATATTAATTTAATTATATAGCAAATAAGGATAAATAAATAAAAGATTTTTGTTTTTTGATAGGTACGACGTACTTTAGGAAAAGTGCGTCGGCTTTTCTGGAAACGTAGACGAAACGTACAAAAACAGATAAAAGTTGACAAAAACGTATGAAAACGTACAAAAACAGACGAAAACGTATAACAATGGACGAAAACGAGTAAAAATGTATAAAACGGATAAAAATTGACGAAAACCTATATAAACGGGCGAAAACATGCAAAAACGTGCAACAACGGATAAAAACGATCTAAAAGCGTAAAACGTATAAAAACGGACGAAAACGATCGCAAACGAAAAAAACCCGTACAAAAATTGACGAAAACGGATAAAAACGGACGAAAACCTATAAAAACGGGCGAAAACGTGCAAAAACGGATTAAAAAGTGAAAAAGCAGATAAAACGTACAAAAACAATAAAAAAGCGTATGAGATCGTATAAAAACGGACTAGAACGGATTAAATCAGACGAAAACATATAAAAACGGATGAAAACGTATAAAAACGGACAAAAAGGGACGTAAACGGATGAAAACGTACCAAAATGTATAAAAACGGACAAAAATGGATAAAAATGGACGAAAACGAATAAAAAGAGACGAAAACGAATAAAAACGTACGAAAACGTACACAAATGTATAATAACGGATAAAAACGTATAAACCGGAAATTTGGACCATTTGCTCATTGGGTTTAATTTTGTTAGAGATAGGAAATGGAGAAGGATAAAATGAGATTTTTTGTTTTTCAATATAAAATTGGAAAATGAGATTTTTTCTTGTTGAAAAATATTGGAAAAAAAGCGACTAAACTGGTTTTCTGGTTTTTTATTTTAATATGAAACTTTTTAAAAAAAAATAAACAGACTCTTTCAGTTTCGATAATGCTTCAAAAAGATGATGCCGAACGCCAAAAGTTCAATATAGACCTAACATTTGTCATAGACCCAATGAACCAATCATAGCCACTCATTTTTTCATCAAAAATAAAAAAACTCACTTTCCACCTCTTTTTTAAAAATTAAATATCTCACACACCGTTAATCGTTTACGCAAAATTAACATTATATCGCGACGAGAATTAAATTATCTTTCTATAGAGGGGCGACACTATATACTTTCGACGAACTTTTTTTTATGATTTTATGAAGTCATATACGATTTTATGAAATCATATATGATTTATGAAATCATATATGATTTTATGAAATCATATATGATTCGTTGTACGAATCATATATGATTCGTCATACGAATCATATATGATTTTCGCAATTCGTGACTGAAACAAAATTGAAAAAAGTTTGTCGGAATCACAAATTTTCTATTTTTTTTTTTTTATATATGATTTTATGAAATCATATATGATTTTATGAAATCATATATGATTTTATGAAATCATATATGATTTTATGAAATCATATATGATTTTATGAAATCATATATGATCCGTTATACGAATCATATATGATTCGTTATACGAATATATATATGATTTTCGCAATTCGTGACTGAAAAAAAAAATCGAAAAAAAGTTCCTCGAAAGTATATCGTGTCACCCGTCTACTGAAAGATAAAAAAATACTCGTCGCGATGGTGTATTTTTTGTCGTGTGACGATTTACCGTTTGTAAGATATTTTATTTTTTAAAAAGAGTTGAAAAATTGGGTTCTTTGAAAAGTCTTTGGGTTCTTGAATGCACTTCTGCAGCATAGGGAAAAATTGGCCTTTCAACATAACGAAGCTATTTTCTTGTGTTTGTACGTGTGAATATTCTTGGTTTTTTTGCTTTGCCTAACAGTTAATTTGGAAAATTTTAGTCTATAGTTAATGGGTATCTTTGCTTTTAGTTACACAAACTATTCATGCATAATCGGCCGAACACTATGGGATATGATTTTTTTTTTAATTCGAGCTTGTTTAACTAATTTGGATATCTAATAAGTTGGCGATTTGCCATCTATAGATGCATATCTTGGTTAAAACTCCAACCGGTAAAACCATCAGTGTCGAGATCAATGGCTTAGACACATACATCGTTATCCTATCAAAGATCTGGAACAAGTTAATTAGGGATGATTCGAACCTCCAAACCAGCCATAATTTTTTCAAGATGCTCAGTCTATTTTAGGAATTGGAATATATATCTATGACTTAACAATATTGGCTTCGTAAATTAGTTTACTATGATTTATTTATTATATTAGAAACATGCATGGTCTGTTAATTGTAATTGCACGTGCATGAATGTTTCTTCAAATTCGATCATATACCAACTTTTGTTTTCATAAACTTTTTCAGTTCAATGGCAAGAAACGAAAACAACCTGCTTTCAGTTCCATACAACAATGAAGAGGAGGTAGAGCATGATTACCTCTCAACTCTGCCACTTGGATATCGGTTTTGTCCAACCGCCTCGGAGATCATAGTTTACTACTTAATGCCAAAGATCGAAACAGGAACAAATCACCCCAAATGGCGTTTATATGAGGTCAATTTTTACGATTACCATCCCGACCAGCTTGCAGGTTAGTACATTAATCCCTTGTAACATCATTTTATATATTCTATTTATGTAACATATAATATAATGTCGATTATGTAATCTTGTTGGACATATATGGTTGATTGTTTGTTTGGATTTATTGGGGTTTTGAAGTTAACTAACTGTTGTGTACTTACTTCTTGATGATAGAACGATATTGGCCTTTCGAAAAAAAGTGGTATTTCTTTACACCAAGAACGCGAATGAACCCTAATGGGGATAGACCAAATAGAAGAACAGGGGATTTTGGATACTGGAAGACGACTCAAAAAGATACTACGGTGTACATGTATGATGATGCGAGTGGACTAGAAGTTGGAAAGAAAAGATGTTTAGTTTATTATGATGCAAGTAACAAGAAGTCGCAATGGTTGATGCATGAGTATACTACTATTGATCCAAATATTCCAGTTGGTAGCAGAGAAGATAAGATGAAGGTATAGTGTATTCTTTGGTTATGTTGATGTAGTGACTGATATTTGTTGTATGTGATATGATTGATCTTTCCCAACTTTTTTTTTTGTTAATGTAGTTGACTGATTGGGTGTTGTGTGAGATCTACAAGAAGGAGACAGATGGTAGCAAACAATAAGTTCTCAGTGCAAGGAATCAACACTTAGATGAACTTTCACGCAGAAAAAGAATATTTAATGAATCAAAAGGAAGCAAGTTATCAAACAAGTGCTTCAACACAAGTCTTTCAGCAACAAATTCAGAGCACGTACCAAGATAAGCAATTTGTTGAATCGAATGAAGATAATTTCAGCTATAATTATGAAGAAGTATTGGAGCTTGATTATGCCGATTCCTTAAATCCTGGTTATCGTTTTTGTCCAACCGACTCAGAGATCATAGTCTACTACCTACAACCAAAGATTGAAACTGGAGAGCAACACCCCAAATGTCGGTATTACATTGCTGACTTTTATGGAGACACTCCCGATAACCTTGCCGGTAAGTAAATTCCTATCGAACATTATTATATTATCTAAATGTTATATATAATGTTTATTATCTTAGTTGATGGTTTCTTGTTTAGTTTGTCTTTGCAAAATGTTGTGTGTTATTTTGTTTCTAAATTGTTGTACGTGTGTTGATAACAGCAAATCATAGGCATTGTGAATACAAATGGTACTTTCTAACGTCAAGGGACCGAAAATACCCAAATGGAAACCGCCCGAATAGAAGAATCAAGAACTTTGGTTTTTGGAAGGCGACTACTAAAGATAAAGTAATTTGTGATGATGTGACTGGAGAAATAGTTGGAAGAAGGAAAAGTCTAGCTTATTATGTCAATACAGTCTGGAAGACGCCATGGATGGGTAATGCATGAGCATTATCAACAATAATCCCAATATCCCAACTGGAAGCAGATCAGATGATATGATGAAGGTATATACATAAGCTTTTTTACGTTATACTTGAGCTTTTCTATGTCGACAAGAGTATATCGAACCATTCAAGTTAACTTCCTAATTTTCTATACAGCTTTAGTTCTTTCACAAGATAGACAAATTACACTTAGCTATACAATGTATCTTTTTATAACCAAGTGTTCCTCTCTTTTCATGTAGTTGAGTGATTGGGTGCTAGCTAAGATTTACAAGAAGGATGAGAATCAAAACGATAACAATAATGGGGCATATCAAGTTGAAAACATGATGAATGCGGAAGAGCTAATGGAAGACCAAAACCAGCTTCAAGATGAACCTTCACCAAGGCGAAGAAGATTATCTGTCAATCAAGAAAGCAATCAAACAAATGGAGCTCGATACATCCAAATACAAGATAGCAATCATTACGCCGGAGCTGATCTACCAATGGTGGCACCTGTGCTGTTTATGTGTGATTCAGATCAACAATTAGCCATTCAACCGATGGATACGTCTACTGATTCAAGTCTAATACAACCAACATTTCAAGATGCTTCTCAAGGTATTGTTACAGAACAAGTCCAACCTTCCTATGGTAGCTCAACTTGTGAGCATCATCACAATCAAACAATGTCACTTCATACCTCAACGATTTTTATTTTCGAGTGATGCTTTTTCGTCTTGTTCAACAGATCCGAGTTCAATGGCTTCAATAAATGTTCTTCAACAAGCTTACAACATCTACCAAGATACTGAGTATCCACAAGCCACCTTACAAAGTTTTCCGGATCAACCCATGGAGTGGACTCAAGATGATCTCTTCAAAGAAATAATGGAAAATCTTGACGAAAAAAATATGAGCCCGCGGTCACCAATAGATTTTTTTCAAGAAGCTAACAACCACTACCAAGATACTGAGCAACCCGAAGTCATGTTGCGAAGTCTTCGTGCTCAACCAACGGAGTGGACAGAAGATGATTTAGAAGAAATTATGGAAAATCTTGACGAAGATACGGAGCAACCCTAGGTTATCTAGTTGTTAGATTGTATTACACAAGATCAATCTCTTTATTTGATCTTGTGAGCCTAATTAAGTGTTGAGTGATTCTTGTAGTGAGTTTGGTAGCATCCATTGTGGGGACTGCCTTTTCTTATGTATGTTAAACGCACTCGGTTGAGGACGTTTGAACTTTATTAGTTAATAAAATTCACCAAGGGGTGGTTGGTTGGGTGATATCGTGTGTGATCTTTACTACTTTTGCATGGTATTAGAGACAAGGCTCTAAATCTAGGAATTTCATTTTTTAGGGTTTGTTAAGATTTGGGGTTTCTATATTCTTGAGTAGATTTGGTGCTTTTGGAGGTTGATTTAGTGTTATAGTTTGTTCGGGTGATAGATCTATTGTTTTTGTGGGTTAATTCAAATTATTGACATCAGGGTTTCCTTGAACCGTGATTTTGATTTTTGGGGCTTTTTTGTTCTGGTTGGTTCTTGATCTTTGACACTCTTGACTAAGTGAATCAAGAGTGTTCTTGACCACTTTCACTCTTGACTGCGTGAATCAAGTAGTGTATGTGTTGTGATTCTTTTCCGTTGCGTTAAAGGCACTCTAAGGGATTAATGGCGGAAAACGTTTGCGGTCGGATGGTGACCCTTAAGGGACTAACGGCGGAAAACGTTTACCACTTAAGGACGGATGGTGCAACTTTTTTGGTCAAGGGACTAGGGACGCTGGTCAACGCAAACCACAAGGACCAACGGTGTAGTTTACTCTAATAATTTGGATGTTGGTAATCTCTTGCATACTCAAGCTAATGATAATAGTAATACTAATTAAATTCTATTAGAACTTCTTGGTACAGAAAACTATACACTACAACAATTGGCATCATTGGGGAGGACGATTTTAAAGCTATAGAGACGACATGTTGTCACTAAAGACCCATTAGAGACGACATGTCCTACCCATTTTGTCATCCCAACGCCCCGTCATAAATGCCGTTAGAGACGGACATTTCAACTAATTAGGAACGACCACGTCGGGCCCACATTTCTCATAGTCAAAGTTCATGAGTCGGGCCCACGTGTCTTTGGGGAGGACATGTCACACCTATACGTCCTTGCTAAAACTAATAAGCTAATCATAATTAATTGATTAATTAAGTAAGTAAATTAATTATTTTAATAGTTTATTTATATAATATAAGCGACGTGGTAAAACCACTTTGGGAGGACTTTTGGTGAGGACATGTCCTCCCCAAAGCCTACTCCACTATTTTGACATCATGTTGCTATAGTATGATTTTTTTTCGGAATTTTTTCGAAAAAACTCCATGTTAATTCAGCAGGCATGTTTGTCCCAATTGTGCAACAAAATAATACGTTTCCGCACAACAATAAACGAAACTTTATACGGTTAAAAGATTCGCCAATATAGTTATACGCCTAAAACATAGTTAGAAAACATGTATGCAAACAAATAACTACCAGCTTCTTGTTGTATGAAGCAAGGATTTTGTCATAATCCTTCTTTCTTTGTTCAACTTTGGCAACAAAATGTATGTTCTCCTGTAATTTTACATAGTTAGCAAATCATCAAGCTATTCACAAGACTAATTAACACGTTTATACATCATAAACAATCGCGTTAAAACAAGTGTTACTTACAATTGGTTTCCATTTAGCTCCACCAGCTTTACCAACCTGCATATTGTTTAGTCATGATTACAATGACAAAAAAAATTTGGTAATTTAAACCCAATTTTGATAAATAAAAAACCTGCAAACTTGTGAGTTACATACTTATAAAAAATACTTGTAGCATCAACAAAATTGATGGTAGAATTCTCTTCCTTGAACTGCTTCTTGAACTCCTCCGGTCCTCCCTTCAAAACAAGAAAATCAAAACAAATCAATATACAAATTATACCTTATATATAATAGGCAAGATCGTTCCACGAGGCAACTTCTTAATGGCTTCTTCTAATTAAACAAGGCAACCGACCCACGAAGACACGTGTTCTTCAATCTACATATCCAGGCTATCTTCATCTTTTAAGATCCATCGAGCTGCTACCAAATGTTGGATTATGTGAGTTGAACTAGCCGAGTACGACTAGGAGTGTGTGAGCCTATTGGGGGCACACACGAAAAACATTTAGAGTGCGTTGTTACTTCACGTTATGTTTCTATGTAAACCGTTTGAACCAAAAATCAACTAGACATGATCATGGGGCTGTCCTAAAGAGTGTAGTTCAGCTGGAAGGATCTAGAGAGATGTCTAGGTACATTCAAAGAGGATAAGGACCAGGAGATGGGAAGAGGTATGATAAGGTTAAAAGAATGAGAGTTGTGATAAGTCTTAAACATGTTTTTTAGACTTATCACAATTAGGGTTGAGAGGGTATATAAACCCCTCACCTCTCTCTCATTATACACGAAATTAAGACTCAAGAAAACACAGAAATCATCTTCCATACTTCCTCCATTTATCAACCGAGTTCATAAACCTTCATTAGGGTTTTTGTATTTGTTTCACTCTTATAATCTTTCCAGCAAGTTACGGGCTTCCTCCAAAGATTATAAAAACTATTTCAGTACATTAGTGATATAATTGATTATGGTCATTTTGGTTTCTAAGCTATCAAGGCGTGATAGGCTTTAAACCGATTTTTCCCTCTTTCTGAGCGTTCTCGGACAACACAGAAAAACAGATCGGACGCAGTGTCGTCCGATATCGGACAACAAAGGTTTTGGATCTCGGGTGGACAAAGGATCTCGGACAGAACAGAAAACGGGGTTTTTTTTTGTTTTCTTTTCGGATCAGGTTCTCGGGTATTGCTACACTTGTTGTTTGGGTACACGTGAGGTTTGGACTAGCATCCGTGCGTGCTTGTTTACGTGTTTAGTTTGTTGTGAGCACTCGTAGGGTACAATTTCGTCACTAGTTACATTACACTTGGTTTCTTTGATTTGCTGGTGACTACGAGGGTATGTTCCTATTTATTTTTTTTTTTTGTGTGTTTTATTTATTAGTCATTGTAATTGGCTAGAAAGGGAGCCGGGCTCATGATTTAATCTAATATTGTATATGTTGCGGGCTAAAGCCCAAAAAACCTAAGCCGGCCTAACAACCCTACACCTAGGCATTACCCTAGGTTAGGAAGAAACTATAAATACCCTCTCCATCCTATGGAGAGGGTGTTGGTCTCATTTGTATTTTGGTGTGCAAGGTAATCAACCATCTTTATTTTTATCTCTACTTTCTCTCTCTAGTTTCTCTCTCTAAGATTCTTCTATCTCTTTTCTTATGGTTTCTTATCATTGATTCATACCTATTTGTATGGAAGTGAAATGATATAGATAGGTACCGACATGTGCCATGAAAATCCCTTTGTATGATGCAATGTTTGAAAATGGTTATAGTCCAAGTAAAAATATTTGACCTGGTTTTCTATAACCTTGGCTCTAGATACCAATCTATAACACCTCCAAATTGGGTCGCAGCAAAATAATGAGTCCGGGAGCGTTACATCATAGATCAATAGCACAATATATGAGAACGACCTCTAAAAGAGTCGTTTAAAATACGAAACATTAGATTTATTGCAATTGTTTAATACAAGCACCACGGCTTAAATTGTTCAACATTTGATAACAAAGATTTTAGATCATAACAATTATCCCAAGGTGTAAAGACTCTAAATCTTTAATGCATGACTCCCCAAAAGACTATCCCCAATGTATCCTTAGCACATCGTGCCTCATTGACCTGAGAAAATATGCTTTAAAACGTCAACATAAAGTTGGTGAATTCATAGGTTTATGTAAATATAATGTAGGATCGCAAGATTTCCAAGTGTATGATAATGCAACAGATGCAAACATCACAAAGTGTAATTACGTTTCCGTAAGCTCATGACACTAAAGCTCGACATGTATGAATTGCAATATAAATTGCCAACATTGCCCTTGATGATGTTCTAACCCGCAACATTCCAAATCAGACATGGTATACGTTTGTTGTCCGGAAAACCAACATAGTGAGTGCTACTCACCCGAACAGGGATGTCAATCCCAAATAAATCTATTTATAACATTCGCGCTCACACAAAGTAATTGACAGTTCATGATAATGGGCACAGTGGGTTATCGCTACTTAGGCAAACACGTAATCATGATAAAATGTACACTTGCATCCAATTTGTAAAACAATGCATGTTTCTCACCCCAAAAGTTGTAAATCATTGATATAGTAAAAATGGGGCTATGAACTCACCTTAGTGAATAAAATGAAGTATATGAATCAAGAGAAAGGAAACGTCACAGATAAGACCGAATGCAACCTAATTAAATATAGGTCGTATGAGTACTAAGTACTTTGAATAACTAATACCACATATAATTCTATATAGTTACATCACCACCTAAAAGTGTTTGTTTAATTTATTATATTAAATAATTTAATTTGTACTTGTAAAATAAATGTCCGTGTATTAGAAGTTGTAAAAATGATATACTTGTCCAACAATTTGTTATTTTCCAAAAACACTTGATGTATTATTTATATATTTTCCTTATATAAATAATTTAATTGTTGAGAAAATAATATTTATAAGGTTAAATACTTTTATAAATATTACTTTTAGTAAAAGCATCATATCTTTCTCGTTTTAATCTCATTTTTAACGTTCTTTATATGTATGGATTCATATTTGAAAAATCTAATCAAATTTTATATTCTTTATATGATTAGGTATTGTTATGAACAAGAGCAGTAAGTGAAAGTTTATAAAAATACTTTTTATAACTTTAATTATTGAAATCGTATTTTAATTGTATCTCATTCGTTTTAATTTGGTTTTTAGTGATTCTTATGTCCACATCTTCGTAATTAAAAACTCTATCCAAGAAAAATATTTCTCAACAGCCCACTGTTATGAACAGTAGCAAGTTTTTATAAAATTACTTTGATAAAGTTACTTTTACCTATTTAATTACTTAAAACATGTAAATCCATAACTAATTCATTATCCATTCGTTTTCTTATATTTTTGAAATCACAAAAATATGTACTTTTAAGAAAAAATGCAAAACATTCTGTTCAAGTTTGAATTTATATAGTTTTCATAAACTTAGTTTTATAAAAACACTTTTATACACATTATTTTGTAAAAATCACAACTCCTTAGTTATTTATCGGATTTTCAAGTTTCTTATATGCTTACGATCGTTATGAGATGTACTATATTTATAAAACATAAAAATGAATTTTATTTGGTTCGAAATAACAATAACTTTTAAATGTTAAATTAACTTGTTTAATACACTTTTAAACTTAATAAAGTTACTACAAGTCCACTAATTTATAAATTACATCCATTATGTATAAATTAGGTCTTCTACATTGTGTCCATCATAATGAGTCCATATCACAACTCCTTAGTTATTTATCGGATTTTCAAGTTTCTTATATGCTTACGATCGTTATGAGATGTACTATATTTAGAGATGTACTATATTTCTAAAACATAAAAATATTTTATTTGGATCAGAAATAACAATAACTTTAAATTGTTATTAACTTGTTTATACACGTTTAAACTTAATAAAGTAACCTACAAGTCCACAATTTATAAATTACATCCATTATGTATAAATTAGTCTTCTACATAGTGATCCAATCATATTGGAGACAAAATTGTCCAGAAAATTGTCCAACATATTTATTTACTTATCTAAACTTTAATAAATAAATAAATAACATAACTTGACATTTAATTATATAATTTAATCCATGGCTTATAAATCCTTGTTTTAAAACATATAAACATATATAAAACATCAACTTAACCCTAAATACAACATGAATACGTGTAATGTTTGTACATGTAATGATTTTATAAACTTCATAAATAAACCTAGTGAAGAATTAACTATACACAATTATAAAAAATGTGAAATTAACATAATGAAAAGATTAAGGTCTTAGATAAACCTAAAGATGAGTGAATACTGATAAGGTCGGACAAGATCAACCCAACAAGCCCAAAACCCTAATTCGAAATTTGCAACAAGAAACCCTTAAATTTAGTATAAACCCTAATTTGATCTTCCTTCTTGCTGTAAAGCCCCCCTTAATTCCTCAAACCAAGGCAATCTTCCAAGACACCTTGTATCTTATCAAACCAATAACCCAATAGAATACTGTATAGCTTTGAAGAAATTGAAATAATAATTCATATGAAACCCTCTTAAGACCATAGTGAGCCATGAAACCCTAGTAAGACAATAGTGAGCCGTGGGTTTGGATTGAGAACAAGAGAGAATGAAGTTGTTTTATTTGTAGTATGAGAGAGTGTATGTTGGTTATCATATTACTTGCCTTATATAGCAACTAGGAATGTCCCAATACAACCTTAAACCAAACCATAGGGTGTAGTGGTTTTAGGGTACACCTTGTAAGAATTTGGAAGTGCTCTCATTAGAGGAAAGGTACAAAGATTAGACAATCTTTAAAAACATGTGCCATTGTAAGGTACTTTTCTAGTTAGTTTAAGAAAAGTACTAGTGAGTTTTAAATTAATCTAGTGTGTATGCTTATGTATCCGGCCCTAAGTGGTTAAGAAGTGAGAAAATGAATTTATTTTGGGTATTGGGTAATATAATGGGTATTTGTTCGAGTATAGATAGGTATATGTATTTTCGGATATGCCTAAATGCATTTTATTGTGAAACGTAAACGTTTTACGTAACCAATAAAAATAGAATATAAAATGTTAATAATTATTCTCATATAATAATTATATAACACTTGCTTGTCGTAAACTTTAACTTGTTTGGTGTCCGTTTACGTTGAATGTTGATTTTTAGTTTACGATTTAACTATAGGATAATAATTAAAAACGAACGTGTAAAACTCTAAAAATAAATAATGGTGATAATTGAGTCGGGAAATGACCTGAAAATGAGAAATGTTACACAAGAGTTTTTGGATCAAGTAAAGGATCATGGGATTATCGCCCATAGTACTCCTCTTTACACGCCACAACACAATGGTGTATCGGAGAGGAGAAATAGAACCCTACTAGATATGGTTCGGTCCATGATGAGTCAAACAACTCTTCCAAAGTCCTTTTGGGATTATGCTCTTGAGACTGTTGCACGCATTCTCAATATGGTTCCAACTAAGAAGGTTAAAAAGACACCATACGAAGTATGGCATGGGCAAGCCCCTAAGCTGTCTTACTTAAAAGTCTGGGGTTGCGAGGCACTTGTTAAGCGAGATACTCTTACCAAGCCTGACAAGTTAGAACCCAGGTTTATTAAGTATCTTTATAGGATACCCAAAGGAAACAATGAGATATTCTTTCTACTACCCACCCGAGAACAAAGTACTTGTTGCTCGGAATGCTGAATTCCTAGAGAATAGTCTTATAACTCAAGAAGCAAGTGGGAGTTTAGAAGATCTTGAAATTATTCAAGAAGAAGATACGCATCCTTCTATAGACACTAGCTTAAATCATGAAGAGGATGATCTAGAAATAGATGAACCTCAAACTGATATCGTTCCCATTCGTAGGTCCACAAGGACACGACATGCCCCAGATCGTATGTGCTTATACATCGATGCTGAGGAGCATGAGTTAGGGGATCTTGGTGAACCCGCTAACTATAAAGCTGCACTTTTAGACCCTGAGTATGATAAATAGCTGAATGCTATGAATGTGGAAATGCAATCCATGAAAGATAACGAAGTTTGGGACTTAGTTGATCTTCCTCCTAACGGCAAGACCGTTGGTAGCAAGTGGCTCTTCAAGAAGAAGACCGACATGGATGGAGCTGTACACACCTATAAAGCTCGTTTTGTGGCGAAGGGCTATACTCAAACCCCAGGGATTAATTATGAGGAAACCTTCTCTCCTGTTGCAGACATTAGAGATATTAGGATTCTTATAGCCATAGCCGCGTATTATGACTATGAGATTTGGCAAATGGATGTCAAAATTGCCTTCCTTAATGGATATCTCTCTGAAGAGGTTTACATGGAGCAACCTGAAGGTTTTGTCAATCCAAAATATCCAAACCGAGTATGCAAGCTGAAGCGTTCCATTTATGGGCTTAAGCAAGCATCAAGGCTATGGAATAAACGATTTAATGATGAAATAATGAAATTTGGTTTCACTCAAAATCGTGATGAGCCATGTGTATATCTTAAAGCTAGTGGGAGTAATGTCACTTTCCTAATCTTGTATGTCGATGACATATTGATCATGGAAAACAGCATTCCAATGTTACAAGATGTAAAATCCTACCTTGGAAGGTGTTTTGCTATAAAAGATTTAGGTGAAGTTGCATATATTCTTGGAATCAAGATCTAAAGAGATAGATCACAACGGTTAATTGGTTTGTGTCAAAGTGCTTATATTGAGAAAATCTTAAAGAGATTTCACATGGAGAATTCCAAACGTGGAAGTATCCATGCAAGAAAAGCTAGACTAAGTAATCACAGGTGACTTCAACACCTGCTATGATTGAAAGCACATGCAAAATGTTCATATGCCTCGGCAGGGGGTTCTATTATGTATGTTTGTCAAGATGTACTAGCCTGATGTTGTGGTTCGCTCAAGACATAACAAGCCGATTCATTAGAATCTCAGGTGATCTTCACTGGACACTGTTAAGAACATTCTGAAGTATCTTAAGAATTACTAAAGACTGTTTCTTAGTTTACATGAAGGTGATATAAAACGAGAGTCAGGGTTTCTTGCTACACTGATGTAGGATATTGACGAATGCTGATGACCTCAGTCTCAGATTGAAATGTGTTCGTTTTAAATGGAGGTGCTGTTGATTGGAAGAGTGCCAAGCAAAGCATTTTCGTTACTTCATCTGCAGAAGCTGTATATTGCTGCCTATGATGCTTCTAAGGAAGCCGTTTGGGTTAGGAAATTCATTTCTAGGCTTGGTGTTGTTCCCACAATTGAAGAACCCATAAATATGTATTGTGATAATACTAGAGCAATTGCTATAGCTAATGAATCTGGAATCACTAAAGGTGCTGACATCTTCCGTGCCAAGTTAACTCCTTCGTGAGTTATTGAATTTGGTGCATAAAGTTATGAAAAGTTCACACAGATGACAATTAGCTGATCTTTTACTAAGCATTGACTTTTCCAAAGCATATCTAAACATACTAAGAAATATTGGAATGCTTCCAGCTATTAGGTCTCTGTAAATCTGAGTTTATTAGTATTTGGATAATTGAGATTGTAAGACAACTTTATTTTTGATGAATAAAGATACTTAGTATTTGTTTTCATTCATATAATAATAATTGTTTATCCTATATTTGCATATTTAATCCTTGAATGATTTTATCATTTAAATATTGTTTAAAAACACCTTTATAAACCCCCCCCCCCCCCCCCCATATATATTCATTGTCGGTTAACATATGAGAGTATTGTTAATAAGGCAAATGTGGAGTGTTGGTTATATTCTCTTGAATATATAGATGTTCCCGCCAAATTCTATGTTATTACAAGGGTTGCTTATTGGACACCTCAACCTTGAAATTACGTTATGAATCCATGTCATAAGTAAAATTTTGAAATGGTTAGTTAAGTATCCTTAGACTTGAGAATACAAACAAGTTTGATATGTGTGGATATCACTTTTAATTCTAAGTTCAAATGGTGTTCTGAATAAGGTAGTTATAAAAGACTATTATTGGTTGTGTTGTGATGCAGCTGTTCACAAACCCACTTGTATTCGACAATGAATTGTTCCTTACTTGATGTGCAATATGATACCATTGGGCTTCCAGAATTATTCAGATAATGTTCCGGCGAACCCAAAGGGTAATGCAAGATGATTCTTGATTACATTTGGTATATCCGTATTAAGTTCTATAATGAGAATCTAAATGGTTAAACTATATGGAATGAGTTAGGATCCATATCCATGGTTTAACGGTATTTAAACAAAGGGATGATGATAGCAAGAGATACATAACCATGCTATTGAGAATGTTTATGAAACTTGATCTCAAACATTTCTAGTTTTTAAATACGATGTGTGTGTTGTAGACGTTTCCGCCGTTAGGTATCATGGGTTGTCCCAAGTGGGGAGCTGTTGGAATGTGGTAGTGGAATATCTCATTACAAACTAGATGTGTGGAGCCTATTAGGGGCACACACGTTAAACACATAGAATGCGTTTAAAACTTCACTTAACATTTCTAAGTAAACCTTTTTGGACATTAAACGACTAGACAAAGACTCTAAGGTTGTCCTAATGAGCTAGCCGGCCTTAGATGATTCTAGAGAGGGTCTAGGTGCGTTGAATGTAGGTGATAAGGAGATGAGATGGTGATAAGGTTTGGGGGTGTTGTGATATGCTTAATTTAAGACCTTTATCCTTTTCATAAGTTAGGTTAGAGGTATTATATACCCCCTCATCCCCTAGCTCATTTTACTCGTCCCCAAGATCTCAACACACACACAAAAGCTGACATCCTTCTCCTTGCACACAAAACAGCCGAACTCTATAAACCTTCATTAGGGTTTTGATTTTCGGTTCTTTTCGAAAACCCTCTACTCATTTTCGGTTGACATTTTTAGGGTTAAATCTACTGAGATTCGATCCCAGGTTGTTCCAGAGGGCATATATTCTTTGGTTTATTATTGTCAGGCGTGACAATAGTGAGATTCGATCTTAGGGTTTGTGGTGTTCTTTTCGGTTGATTATGCATCTTTTGCGGTTCAACTAATTTCGGTGAAACCCTAATTCCCATTCACTGATTTTCGGTCCAGAAGAATAGTGAGGTTTTGGTACTTGATTTTCAGTAGGTTTGTGTTACAAAGGTTGTTTGGGATACAGGTGAAGTTGGACTAGCATCCGGGCGCATTTGTTGGACGTGTTTGTGTGAGCACTCGTAGAGGTGACATCTTAGTCACTTTGTTTTTTACATTTGCAGAGGCGAGTTAACACTCCATAGCACGAGGCGAGTTATCAAGTTTGTTTGGAAGGCGAGTTATCACTCTTTCCAGCGGAAGGCGGGTTAACAATCATGTACAAGGCGAGTTAACAACGTTTAGTGAGAGGCGATTAAACAAACTGATTAGCAAGGCGATCTAACAATTCTGTTTGGAACGCAATTTAGCAATCACAGTAAAGGAGGCGATTAAACAAGAATACAAGAAGAAACTATACTCGTTTTTTAAAGACGTTTTGGGTTTTTGGTTTTGAGTGACGGTTAATTATGGGACTTATAATCTATACCATTACGATCGCGGTCTTGCTTTGATCATAGTGACATATTCATTTCTTACCGACGATAAACGTACCATTCCGCGAGATCATAAACACAATCGTTCTATTTTAAGAAATTCAAACGAAGAAGAAGACAACGAAACAATGCATGAGAAATTTTTTATAATTATTTAAAATTTAAAATTTTCATTTCTAACCTTTAAGTTTCTAAAATTTCAATTCTAGTCCTAGTTATATACATATACTATGTGTGGAATAAAACTATGTCGTTTTGACATAGCCGCTACAGTGGTGCTACAGTAACCGGCTCATTGGGCTCCTACTTTGGGCCGGCCCATTTGAGACTTTTTTTTTGTTTTTCTTTTTCTTTAACAAGGTAACTTTAAAAAAAAAATTTGCTCGCCACAAAATAGGAAACAAAATTAAAAAAGTACTTATTTATTTAGAATAAAAAAAGCATCCGCGACATAACCAATACACATAAGAGCCCATATAAAAAAAACTATTGCAACAAAATTAATCAAAAAAATTTTTTGCTCGGCACAAAATAAGAAAAAAAATTAAAAAAGTACTGACTTATTCAGATAAAAAAATACCCACGACATGACGGCCAACACATAAACCCATATAAAAAAATAATATTAAACATGAGACCGGAAAAATAAAGCCACACAAAATACAAAAAAATCAAATAAAAAATAAAAAAATTAACGGCCCGCATCAACGCGCGGGCAATCATGGTTTACCCACATTTTTACCAAAATCTCATAAAATTATATTAAAAAAAAACCAAATACGCCAAAAAAACAACCTTAAACACATAATTTTAAAAAAATAGCACACGCAAACCACTACTTATACAACTTTGAAATCTTACAATACCATTTTTTTTCAAAAAAAACACCCACATTCTGTAAAAAAAAAACACCGCCACCGTACAGCGGCGCGGGCAACTATGCTTGTTTAATACACATTAGTACTATTAGCCCTTAAGTCCCTAGTTTTCAAGACAAATTTAATGCAAGTCCTTTCTCTCTTTATTAACCCTCTTTGTTGAATTAGGCTTATACCGTTAGTCCTTAATAGTTCTAATTCAGCCCGTTAATCCTCCAACATGAATCATTATTGCACCGTTAGTCCTTATTTGAGTTTTAATCAACCGTTAATCATCTCAAGTTGAAAGTTTATGCACTGTTCATCGTTTTAGCTCATCAATCATTTACAAAAGCTCAAGTACTTTGACTACAACAATGATTTCAACAAAAATTAATCATTGTTTTACAGTTTCTTCTTGATTTTGTAAAATCCAGCAAAAGATTCCAATTCTTTACTCAGTTTAAATCATAGATTTGTAAAATCCCGTAAACGTTAATTGATTTCAATCCACAACAACAATCACTTTACCTTCTTAAGATCTTACAAATCATTTTCACTTCACAATTCATGGTAAAATGGAAATGAAAGATACTTTATCTTCGTCTTCTAATTCGGAAGAACAACAAATGCAACAAATTCAAGACAAAGCAAAAGAAAGTGGCATGGTATCTTTTCGACAACTTCATTTACACCTCAAGCTTCTTTCAAACAACGACTTAAAAGGAACTCGAATCAAGTGTGGATTCAAACGCGCATTTACGACACTTTTTGGTCAAGATCTAGAGACTTTCACAGGCACAATGTTCCTAAACATGGATCAACTAGAAGAATTTCAAGAGATTGGATCCATGTATATTTTTAAAGTACTCGATACACAGTTTCAGACGTTCATCAAGTCACGGATTTATTTGGATGATGAATATGTTGTAATGACACGCAACTACTTTCTACAATACACTCAACTCGAGATTCGAGAATTCTATGATACACTAATCCAACACATGGAATATGTTAAAAAGCCGATTGACAAAAGAGCACTTCATAAAAGAGAGTATGACATCAGGGTGAATGAAAGACAGATGCAGACAACAGAGGAAAAGGTTGATACGAGTAAAGCATTAGATGCTAGTTTGGTTGACACAAAAAGTAGTGGGACAGAATCAGTAGAGCAAGATACAAGCAGCAGATCAGGGAATGATGCACATGCTTATGATGCAGATATCAGACCCATATATGATGAAGAGCCAATGGCTGAGGTACAATTGATTGCTGATCATAATGTATTTGCTACAAGACAACATCATACTGAGCAACCTGAATTCAATAATGTAGGAAAGGTTGACCAGAATGCTGAACAATGTCATGACACATGTCTTTTGCCTGCTAAATTAACTGATAACCAGACAACTAAACTCTCAAATCAATCTCTCGAATCTGAAAATATTTGTCTCAAAAAGACTGTTGCCCAATTTCAAAAAGATTTTTTAAGAATGGAAGCACATTGTGTTAATCTTGAACTTAAATATCAAAATCAAGCTTTAAAAGAAGGGAAACATGGTCAATTTTCGAAAGTAAAAGGTAATGAAGCCAAGGTTAAACGTGACATAGATGTAATTGAAACAATAAACATCGAATTGGAACATAAAATGGCTAAATTACTTAAGGAATATGAGACTTTGAAAAGGCATTACAAAGAACTATCTGATTCTATCAAGACAACGAGAGCTAAGACTATAGAACACACAACTTCTTTGATTGCAAAAAATGCTGAGTTCAAAGTTCAACTTCAGGAAAAAGGATTTGGAATTGCAGCATTAAAAAATGAGTTAAGAAAATTAACAGGAAATAGTGTGAATACTAAGTTTGCAAAATCATCAATCTTAGGAAAACCGATTTTACAACCACATAGAAACCAATCAGTTGTTAGACAAACAACTGCGTTTAAGTCTAAGCGACCTAGAATTTCAAAATCACAGTTTGCCTCCCAAGTTGATGTGAACAAGGGAAACAGAATCTGCATTTGCAAAACTTCATCACATGATTGCACCTAGCTCATCTAGGTATAGCTCAAACGACATGGTTCATAATCACTACCTAGAGGAAGCTAAGAAAAAGATACAAGACGTAGGTAGGAATTCCAAAACTAGTGTGATGCCTTCTGCTAGATGAAAAATCACAAGTAATGGTAGCAAACCAAAACCTAGGAGCAATACTCAAACATCTAGGAATTGGCTTACATCCAAGAGTAGTTTTGTAACGACAAAGACTGTGCCTATAGCAGAACACTCTAGGAATTCTAGAAATTTTTCTGACACCAGACATTTTGTTTGCTCGACATGTCAGAAATGTGTCTTTAATGCAAATCATGATTCTTGTTTAACAAAATTCCTGAATGAAGTCAACTCACGTGCTAAGGTTCCATCAAATTAGAAACAAAAGATACAAACCCGTAGAGCAAATGAGTGTTGCAAAGAAACCAGAAAGATAGATCCCAAAAGGACATAGGTTTGTTATTCAAAAAGCTCTCGCGTCCGTTCATGTGAGAAAATACACAATGGGATCGTGAGATCGTTGTCTTTGGTTGGAAAACGACGGGTAACATTTTTTAAATATGTTGTGCTTAGGTGGGTTTCTCTACTGGAAAGATATTTCACCTCTAGCACAAACCAAGGGTTGATAGATGTATAGACCCCTTATGGTATTAAATGACGATATCGCTCTATACCATATGTTATTGCGAACAAACTCTTAATGTAAGGCATGTACTCTTTAACTTAAGTGCTAGATAACATCTTGCAATACCGCTAAAAGGAAGGACTAGAGTTTGGTTGGTGAAGAAAGACTGATATCTTGTAAAAAAGAAACTTTAGTGGCTTCTTTAAGGAATTCCTAAATATGATAAAACAGAAGCAATGACGCTTCTTGCTCATAATCAGTGTTTTATAAGAGCTCAGTAATGTCACGACCACAACAGTATGCAACCGTCCAGTTCAAAGACTGGTTCCAAAAGTTGTTCTCCAACAGAAACAGCTACATCACGATAAGAGTTGGAATTCCTTTTCTCACAATCAACATAAGGTCAACATGTAAATATTTTTTTATATTACAAAGTAATTACAAAAAATATAAAATTTCAAAAGAAAAGCAAATCGCGCGCTCAAAAGTAATTCAAAAAAATGTTTGCACAAAAAAAGAAATTATTTCTCAACATGTTGCTGCGGAATCCGCGCACTAACATTTACGTACCTTAGAAAATGTTGTTTAAACATCGACAAAGCGAGACGTGTAAATGCAAGGTTTCGTCCAAGAGTTTCATAGATAGCTTCTCAAAACCATGTCCATTTTCTGATTCTTTCCTTTATGGACTTGTAATTTACTCTTCTAGATTGCACAGATAGAGAGAGACCCGAAGGACAAAGGAGAGGTAACGTTTTTAATGCGCTTATCCTTAAGCATTAGAAGAGTATCTCTAACATGATGTTTTTCAAAATGTTGAACACAATTTTTCAAGAATTTCTCACTGACGATTCATAATCTTTTAAAAATGTATGTTCAACACTCCATCCCTCATATAGTTTTACAAGACAATTCTTATACATTTGATGGCATTTTCAAAATGAGTCAATGTTTGCCAACGGGGGAGTTTCCCGTAACCAAACAAAGTTTTATGACTTTGGATACATCATCTCATCGACAATCTCCCCCTCTATGTAATTCAAAAATTATCAAATCTCTTATTATAACTAATCAGAGGAATAATAATGACTACTCAAATAGATTGTATGTTCATTAGATGGATTAAGTGGTTGAGCACAATTTTCAAGGATTTCTTCAATGACAATTAATAATCTTTTAAAAATTAGTGTGCTCAACATGCTAAACCCTCAATTTTATATTTATTTTACAACTTGGTATCATTTTTTTGTGTCAAACAAAAGTAAAATTGAGGGGGAGCAAGTTAATGTTCATAATTCATGCTAAGTATAAAAGTTTTCTCCATAGGATTTTCATGACAAATTTTAATCACATGGTATTTCAAAAACAAAGTGAGTTAGTATTTAAACGTAAAATAACAGACGAAAACGTTAAAAACAGACGAAAACGTAAAAAAAGGACGAAAACATAAAAAAACAGACGAAAACGTAAAATAACAGACGAAAACGTTAAAAAACGGACGAAAACGTAAAAAAGGACGAAAACGTAAAAAAAGAGACGAAAACGTAAAATAACGAACGAAAACGTAAAAAAACGGACGAAAACATAAAAAAACGGGCGAAAACGTAAAAAACGTAACGAAAACGTAAAATAACTGACGAAAACGTTAAAAACGGACGAAAACGTAAAAAACAGACGGAAACGTAAAAAACGGACGAAAGCGTAAAATAACCGACGAAAACGTTAAAAAACAGACGAAAACGTAAAAAACGGACGAAAATGTAAAAAAGAGACGAAAACGTAAAAAAATGGACGTAAACATTAAAAAAACGGACGTAAACGTAAAAAACAGGGGAAAACGTAAAAAAAATGAGCAAATGTCCAAAAACAACACTAGCTAGCTGATGGCACCAAAAAATACCCATTGTCAAAAAAATACCCGACCATTATACCCATGTTCTTTTTGTTTCATCATATTCAATAGTCCATCAAGCCCGCTGACAATAAAAAGAGGAGTCCATTTAGCCCATTATAATTAAAAAAAAAAAGAGTCTAATTGACCCAACTGTTGACTGGTGGGTATTATTTGTCAGCTCTACAAATACATAACCAAATTTGATATGGTGAATTTTTTTTTAAATAAAAGATCATATCTCGCGGTGATTCGGAGGTGTATAGTTTTTACCGTATAAAACGTAATTAAGTTTATTACAACCTCTCTTAACTATTTGCAAACATATAAATCATTATCAACTACTTTGACCTTCTATCTTAATAATATAGTATAACTGATAATCGCTTTTGTATTGCCGCAATGTCGCGTGAGTAATTTATATAAAACAGTTTGCTATTTTTTAAAGTTACCGAACCTAAAACTTTCATCATACGTAAAGTTGATGTTATCAAAAACAAATAATTAAACATATTAAATGTAAAAAGTTTAAATTATATGGTATCTATCGTTGCAACTTGCAACACGCGAATACCGGCTAGTTTTTTACTACTATAAAATAGCCCAAACAAATCTAATTTTATAATTTTAGAAAAAAAATTGCCGTCACCTCACTTTACTCTTAACTACAGTAGAAGAGACACATTACTCTAAAACAAGTAGACATTTAGGCGGTAATAATTCGGGGGCGTTTGGGATTGCGATTGTATAAAGATTATCTGATTATTGCGTTTTCAAAACGCAAATAATCAGTTTTTAGTGTTTGGACTTGGTAAACAAATTTCAAAAATGGATTTTCTGCGTTATGTGGATCTCAAAACGACGTTTTGGCGCAGCAACTCATCCGATGCTTTTTGTAAACGTGGTAAGCCATTTTTCTTTTAATTACTCCCTCCGTCCCAAAATTATTGTCCCCCGATAAAAAACATACAGTTTAAGAAAAGTGTATTTATTACTGCTTTCTTTTTCTTACTTTTTGACATAAAGACAGTTTTACCCTTAGTTAATTAATTAAAGTCTTCTTTAAAGTTTGTAATAATAATTTCAAAAAAAGGTAATATAGTAAACTTGATCAAACTTCCCTATCTATTTTTAGTAGTGGACAATTAAATTGAGACATCCTAAAAAGGAAACGTGAACAATAAAAATTAGACGGAAAAAGTACTATTTTGCTCTAACACCTTTTGAAACATGGCTTTGCTCTAGACCTTATGTTTCCCATATGTACTAAAGTTTTTTTCCTTTTCACAATGTCATTTTGGTAAATTTACTGCTAAAACTTAATTAATTTATTTTGTCAAACACTCAAAAAAACTAATTATCTGATTATTGCGATATCGAATAGCATAATTAAATCAAAACACTATGTTTCAAAACCACGTTTTTGAACAGCTGATTATTTGATTATCCATTTTTAAAACGCATAATCTATTTTGAATAAGCAATCCCAAACACCCCCTTCATGGGTTGTATCATGAATAATAACCACTCGCCCAATACTTATAATCAACGAGGGGGTAAACCCGCGCTTCGCTGCGGGGCGATTGCAACCGATGACTCCAATAATGCGAGTGGTATTTCGGAAAAAAAAATAATTTTTTAAAAAAACTGGTCGAACAGGGTCGGGGAGTGGGTATTTTGAAAATGATAAGAAAACTTTTTTTAAAAAAATTTAAATTTAAAAAATAATAATAAAAAAAAATCAGGCGGGTCGGTTGCAATAGACCGATGACTCCAATAATACGAGAAGGTATTTTGAATTTTTTTTTTTTAACAAATTATAAAAAATGGGTCGGAACGGGTCGACCGGTGAGTTCCAGCGGGTTCCGACGGTATTTGGAAAAAAAATTAAAATTTAAAAAAATAAATAAATCCGGCGGGTCGGGTCGGACCGGGTTCCGGCGGGTTGACCCTGATGTGGAGCAAAACCCGGTTGCAAAAACACTCCCAATAATCTTTTATATAAAAAAAGAATTACATCATTTCGGAGTTTTCTATCAAATTAAATCTTATATGAAAATAAATTGGACCAATCAGAATGCTTGATTTTGCCACGTAAGCAAAATCGTGCGATGTGATTAGTCAATAAAAAGTCAAAATTGAATCAATTTGGTCAAAATTGAAAAAAAATTGTTGGAGAAAAAA
Organism: Tanacetum coccineum; assembly: GCA_026074375.1. Classification (NCBI taxonomy): domain Eukaryota; kingdom Viridiplantae; phylum Streptophyta; class Magnoliopsida; order Asterales; family Asteraceae; genus Tanacetum; species Tanacetum coccineum. The sequence goes on along the minus strand of BQNB010044260.1, from coordinate 2,948 downwards.
ACACATAAAAATATACGTGTTAAATTTGTGAAAACAAAAACTTAAAAAAAGGGGAGATAATTAATAAAACTTTAGTGGTTTAATTTTAAATAATATTTTTTTTAACAGCACTTTATTAAAAAACTAGCAAGAAGCTAGAAGAATTACAAAGTTACAAGATGAGGATTTTTTAGCTTTAAAAAATTTAAATTTTAAAAAATAATAATAATAAAAAAATCAGGCGGGTCGGTTGCAATAGACCGATGACTCCAAAAATGCGAGAGGGAATTTTGAAAAAAATAATAATTTTAAACAAATTATAAAAAACGGGTCGGAACAAGTCGACCGGTGAGTTCCAGCGGGTTCCGACGGTATTTAGAAAAAAAAAATTAAAATTTTAAAATTAATATAAATTAAATCCGGCGTGTCGGGTGGGGTCCTATGGACCGGGTTCTGGGCGGGTTGACGCCAGTGTGGAGCATAGCCCGGTTGCAATAACACTCCCAATAATTGCTATCTATACAAGTTAGGCTACGCGACTTCCGTGCCGGGGATGTTTGGCGGCGGTCGTTTTCCGGTCTTGTTGGACGTGTTAGAGTTATATTTTTGTAAAAAAAAAAAAAAGTTGGAACGAACGACCGATTTTAAAGCACTGTTTTTGGTGCATTCTAAAAAAAAAAATACTACTGGTCACCGCTTAGTGGGGAAAGAGGAGGGAATGGGGGAAGGTAGAATAAAGGGGTTATTTTATAAAAAAAAATTTAAAATGGGGGTCGTTTTCGTAATTTGACACATAGTGCGAAGGGTATTTCGTAAATATTTGAGGCGGCTAATTTACGTAAATAAAAAATATGAACGGGTCGGGGGCGGACGGGTCGGGTTTCGGACGACAAATACCGATAAACTCAAAAAGTCTGCGGCTGGGAGTGAAATATTTGGATAAAAAAAAACGCAAAAAAAAACAATTAAAAAAAAATTTTAAAAAGGTTTCGGACGGGTTCGGGTCAACCCGGTGCATTTATATTTCGCAACTTATGCACCTGAAGCGCGTGTGTTTGTTATATTGGTATTCCTAAAAAAAAACAGACCGATGAATAAAAAGTGCGGAAGAGAGTATTTAAAAAACATTAAATGCACCTACCGGTCAACCCTGGAGGCATTCTAATGCACACTAAATGCAAAAGGCATTTCATTTAATGCAATGCGAAGGGATATTCCGAGGGAAAAAAAAAAAAAAAAGGAAAATTTTATTTTAAAAATTTTTTGAAAAATAAAAAACAAGAAAAAAAAAACTGGACGACGCGCGCAGTTGAGGGCGATTAGCGGACGTGAGGCAGCGAGTTTGAGGAAACTTTAATGTTCTACTATTCATAAAAAAAAGACAGATGACTCAAAGAGTGCGAGAAGCAGAGGGTATTTCCGGAGAAAAAAAAAAATGGAAAATTTTTATTTTAAAAATTTTTTTGGAGAAAAAAAAGAACGGGCCGATAAGGCGGGAGCGCGAGCGTGAGTTTGAGGAAGAACTTAAAGTTTTATTCATTAAGAAAAACAGACCGTGATCAAACAGGGCGCTGGAGGGTACTTCCGAGGAAAAAAAAAGGGAAAGTTTTATTTTAAAAAACTTTTTGAGAAAAAAAACGGAGATAAAAAAAAACACTAGGTGTAATTAAAAAAAATATATTCATAAAAACAGACCGATGAACTCCAAACAGTGCGAAGAGGGTATTCCGAGAGAAAAAAATGAAAAGGAAAATTTTTATTTTAAAATTTTTTTTCAGAAAAAAAATAAATAAATAAATAAATAAATTTAACGCCCTGCAACAACGCGCGAAAAATTAACGCCCGCAGCAACGCGCAGATATCTTTGCTTGTTACTCTTATATACAATTCACAAATGGTCGGTGGCACTGTAGCTGCTACAGTGCTTGCTACATTGCTACAGTACCGGCCTAAAAATTTAGCCCAAAATCCGGCCCAAACTAAAAAAAATTACAAAACGGACCCTCAACTTTTAATTGTTTACGACTTTTTTACATAAATTTAAAAAAAATAAAATAAAAAAGGCCCCTCAAGTTTCTTTTATTCGCCCCCCGCCGCAACGCGCGGGTTAAATTCCAACTCGTTATAATACATTTTTTTTATTTCTCTCTTTATAATATACGAGTAATATAGTTTTTTATCAGTTTGTGTTGTTAGTGCAAATATTACGATATTTAATCTATACGATCTCTTTATGTTTTGGTGATGACAAACATGTGACTTGTAATATGTAACGTAAAGTGCGCAAGTTACTCGTAATCACAAATTATCAATGCATACTTGCATCTACATCTCTCGACGTCTCAAGTCTACATCAACACCGATATTTGTTTGCACCCGACGTAAATCACGTAAGGTATGTACAAACAATATTAAACTTGTAGGATGATCAAAGAAATAAGTTTTTGTCTTAAACTTTATATTTTTATAAATATAACAAAACTATTTCTCAAAAATTATTTAGACAAATTATTTTTGTATTATAAAGAAATATTTTATTTGGTAATTATTTTGAATTTCAAAATCTGGTCATTTCCCCCCTAAAATTAGTGTCACTTTCACCAGACAAGTTTGTCATCACAAAAAGACAAAAATAGGAGCGTCTGTCGGTGCGGTCCCTTAATTCGGTCGGTGGCCCCCTTAATTATTTGGCGGCCCCCTAATATATCTGGGACCGCCATTTCCTGACATGCTGTTTTTCAGCTCCTATAAATATTGGGTCACCTCCAACTATTTTCGACAACCCTTTTGCATAATTTTCTTTCAGTTATTTCTCTCTCTAGATCTCACTAAATCTTCCTAAATCTTTGCTCATTCAACTTGGTTAATCTTGTTTAAATGTGATCAAATCTTCTATCATTTCCTCATTTTCTCAAGTGCAAGAGAAGAACTTCGGTCATCTTCAAGATCCGAAGTTATGTAGTCTAGTT
>BQNB010044259.1:0-44999 GCA_026074375.1 Tanacetum coccineum | reverse complement strand
TTCCACTCCAAATTCACTCAAAAGTCACTCCCCAAATGTATCCCATCCATTTCCGTTTCCATTAATGTTATCTCACACCTACACCTCACAACCCTTTAAAAGACCTCTTTGATAGTAATGATTAATACTTGCGCCTAACGGTGGAGGTTTGATCCTTTACCAAGCCTATATTAATTTATATGATATGACAGGTAATGAGTGTTTAATTTTCCATTTCCCATAGTTGTTATAATTTATTATACACCCGAGTGAAAGAGAGAATCCCAAACACTTATGTGAGGTGCTAGTATATACTTTCCGTGCTTTTAATTCGAGGTCTAGAAGGTTGTGTTGTAAACTGCTTTTAAAGAGTAGGTTAAATGACCCCAAAATTGCTATTGTCTAGGTAGAAAAGCCCATTTGCTTCAAGACAAGCAAATCCCAAGTGTAGGGGTATTTGATGATGTGTCATTTTATACACTATTTCGGGGTCATTTAACCTCCTAAATCATGCAACTATGCCCAGATTATGTGCTTAATCGTTTATTTTCAAGTTTTTAGTACTTAGATGGCATTTGGAGAAAATACATATGACTTGGGCTTATTTGGAGAAGAAACGGACAAGACTACGGACCTACACCAAATCTCTTGAAGAATCGTGCTCACATAGTGTGGAGACGACGTCGCAAGCATAAAGCGACACCGTCGTGATCTATCTAGTGACGGCGTCAGAAAATTAACGACGGTGTCAGGACGTAACCGACTTAAATCAGACCTAGAAGATTCTACTTTGTGACGGCGTCGCGACTATAACTGAACTCCGTCGCGATGATTTCTCTATATATACAAAACCGAGTTTAAGGTTTAAAGTGTGTAACTTTGTATAACTTTTGGGGAGCCGAACCCCAAGTATTTTGTCAGCTTTTAGGCCATCTTTAGGGCTTAAAAACCCTATAGTAATTGACCTTAATCCATGTTTTAATCAAGTAAGATTGTTTATCTTTAATCATTCAATATGTCTATGTGTTGTTTGATTGATCTATGTTCTTGCTTCCTTTATAACATGTTAGGCTAAACCCTCCCTTGTATTTACTTATGATTATCCTTTTACTGTTGCTTCTTGTGATGAATATGCGCGTTAGGCTTTAGAAAACTAGCCATAAGATATTAAATTGGCATAGACGTCTAGGGAAACGCGAGAAGTGTAGAAAGGATACCATCCGGTAACAGTCTTCATACTACCTTACCCCCAATATGGTTGATCCCTCTTAAGATATTTCAATTGCATTTAATATACTCTTAGGGGCCTTGTAATAGTCTTCATACTACCTTACTTGTGTATTGCCTTAACGGAATATAAACGGAGGGTTCATGTAATTCGTTCATGACTTAGGAAATACTTACACAGATCATCACGAGTGTGACAAGGCAACACTAATGAGTAATGCATGATTAAGTAAATACACTATCTTATCATAAAGTTATCACTAGTAGTATAAATTATATTTAGTTTAATTAATTAGTTAATCAACCAATCTCTCTAACCATTGATTTTACTGCTTTCTATAAAATATAAAAATACAAAAATTATCTCCTTTCAATCTCGTAGATCTCGGCTAAGCCCTGTTCGAGCCTTCCCAACCTATTCCCCTAGAGAACGATAACAACCTTCGAGTCTCGCCTATACTACGCTACAACGATTAGGTACACTACCTAGGGAGTTGTAAAACTTCTTGTTGAAGTCTAACGACAACTGCATCTGTAACACAACTTTAGGTCCATGACCCTACTTTCTTTCACATCAGAGAAGCCCTCATGATATAGTATCAGGTCATCCCAGGTAGATTTAGTGTCAAACAATTGATGACAGAGTTCATTTGGTCATCTGGAATGTTAATACAAATAAACCGTAAAAACGTTTATTTATATTTTACGATCTATCTATGTTTTGTCGATAACAAAACATAAAATCATCGGAAGTAGAAAATAAAGTTTACTAGTTTTAAACCAATAGTTTTCTAACTCAACTATCATCTCATTTACCTCACACATCATATTTTACATATTTACTTTGTTAGATCTTATAAAAAAATTAAATACATTTTTAGAATAAAAATGTACAAAATAAGACCTAAATATATATTAACAAAGTATACACTAAAAGATATTTTTTCTATAAAAGAAAAATATTTTATACATCATGCATGACCTCAAAACATATCTAGACGAGATTTTTTGAAATCTAAATTCGGATTTGGTGTCAGATGGCCAGTTCTCTCCAGTTGCACTGGCCAGTTCCATTATGATGATGGAACCGCCAAGAACCGGGCTACAGTATTGGCCGGTTTTATTACATTGCATTGGCCGGTTCCATTGAGGCAATGGAACTGGTGGAATCGGGCTACAGTAACTTTCAAGCCTATAAATACCAAGCCATTTCTCTTGTTTTAGGCATCAATTAGAATAGTTTTTTCACTCACATATTCAGCTAACATCTGATCATTGATCACGATCTTTTTAATTTTAGTGTTTTGGTGAATTTCTTAATAGGAGAAGTTTTATCGCCTTTTGCATATGAGATCAAGCATCAAGGAAAACTTGTAGCACGTATCTATCATCTCTTGAAGATCTATCTACTGATCTCCAAGCATCATCAATCATCATGGAGTATAGAGTCGTGTATTATATTGCATTTAGACAATTTGGGAAAATGTAATACATTCGGTAGGATTCGTAGGGTCAGATCTATCTTTGTTGTATCTTAGTATTGCTTAGCACCTATTTGAGGGTAAGCATTGTGGGGTTTGTTCCTTCTTGTTGGAACACGGTAGCTTGTATATTATAAAGGGTAAGCGAATGTTGGTTTGATTCTACCTTGTGAAGAATTCGGTATTCAGCTTTGTACCGTTAAAAGGTGTAAGCGACGTTGTGAGGCTGCTCCGACGGTTGAAGGAGTATTGGTGACTAGTGGATTCAAACTCTCGAGTAGGTGACTCGGGGAGTGGAGTAGGGCAAGGAAGGTGATCTTGTAGCCGAACCACTATAAATATCTATATCTCATATCTTTTATGATTTAGATTTATTAATCGTCATAAACAAATAGATCTACAACAATAAAACAATAAACTAAATTTTAATTGGTAAAACTATTCAATCCCTCCCCCCTCTTCTAGTTTTACACATGGAAGGATAGACATGATGAGACTTTGAGTCGCTAGTCTAAGTTAGCAGCCTTTCTCTCATCACCAGTCCATTGTCCTTCTGGTTTCCTTTGACCAGCTGTCATAGGAACGTATGGACCATTCTTAATGATGTTTTTGAATTGAGGTTCAATGCCTTTATATGGCACATGAACTTCTTCTTTCAATTGGTGAAATTTTCCACCTCTAGTATAGGAGCAGCATATAACTGGCCACCCCTAAATTCAAGAGTTTGTGGTACTTCTGCTGCCATTTTTTATGGATCCTGATTTTAAAAATCTTATGAGCAGTTTATAAAAACTTTTGAAAAGGTTTTACAAATCAAACGACTCTGATACCACTTATTGGTCCCTTTGAATGTGATAATAGGTTTATCAAGTTAAACTTAATCACATTCCATGGCAACAAAGTGAGTTTTAAACAGATATATGTGAACAATATAATGAACAAGTTTAAAACACACAAAAGTAACTTTTCAACATATAGGTTCTTATTATCAAATAAAGAATCTATGACACACATTGCTTGCGAAATAGCAAGGTGGCTGAATGACAATTGGGGTGATCTCCTTCTAACTATAAACTCTAACCAAAGTAAAGAGTTTAAGAAAACAAACTATTCGACTAGAACTGAAGCTTCAGCTTTAGCAGTTTCTATTTAGTTTGTTTGAGAGATAGATGCTCTTCAATGCTTTCACATTAAATGAAAGAGATAACATTTACTCTCATCATCCCTTTCCTTTTATAGGCAAAGGAATTAGGGTTTACAAGTTTAACCTAGTATACGTAGCAAGCATTAAATGGGTGATTAGGCTGCCATTTAATGCACGAATGCTTTAAGGTACTAGGTACAATCCTTATGGGAAAGTAGATGTACTTCTATACCAACTTTAGAAGTATTCATTCCTAAGGAGATTGCTTTATTCCTTTTGACTTAAATAATTTTTTCCCGCCTTGTAAACCTTCCAGAAGTGAAACATTTTGTTTCAGTCTTCTAAGAAGGAGATCGACATCGTTCAGCTTGGAGTTGTCAACCAAGCTGAGCTGAATCTCTTGCTAAGGTCTTCTTCAGTTTCTAAATCGCCACATAAACTGAAGTGAAGGTGATCTTGATATTCTAAGTACCCGAAGAACTAAAGCTGAAGTGTCTTCATCGAATACAAGCTGAACTGTCTTCAGCTTGTTTATACTTAGGTGATTTTATGTTTAAATCTAATAAGAGACTAAAGGGCTCACCAACTGACGACCCAACAGATTGATGTCTGTAGCTAATGGTTCAAATTCGTCATACAATCGATTTTGAACTTTCCTCATGACTTCATTTTCATGAGTCCAAGAGGTGAATATTTCATCTCGATTAATTTCTTGCTTTGAAACAAATTGTTTTTCAAAATTGAGCATCGAATGCTTGGCAAAGCAAAAGTATTTCATTGAAAGATTGTTCCACAGTTTTGGATCCTAATTTTCCAGGTGAGCTTGTTCCAAATGTTTTTTCAAGTTAACTTCTCTTCTTTTCAAAAGAAGTTTTTGTGATTCTTCAAACTGAGTCAGACCATACACAAAACCATGATACGAGAGCGGAGATTTTCTTTGTTTTACTTTCAAACGTTTTTCAGCTTCACATTTTAACTCTTCTTCAGAAATGATCATATCATCAGAAAGCAAGTCTTTTCCCATTTCATCAATGTTATACAAACTTGGTGTTATCTCCTTGGCTTTGTTCAGGACAAAAAGGTTTTCAACATCATTTTGGTTCTCAAAGCCAAGGCCCTATTTTCCCGTATGGACACTAGCTTCTTTTGAAAGCAACATGTGAAGAGTCTGAGCAGTCTGTCCTGTTTTTTAAAGTTTATTATCAAGATCGTTTATTTGTTTCAAAAACTCTTGATTAGTTTTTTCAAGTTCATTCTTCCTTTTTAAAAGCGGTTGGACATACTTAACATACTTCTTATTCTTCTTGTGGAAAGACTTCTCTTTTTGACAAGCTTGAGATTTAAGATTTGAAATTTCTTCATTTAAAAGCTAATCTTTTTTCGGTATTCAGATTCATTTGTTGTTTCTTTTGCGAAATGTTTTTCTTTTTCCTTATACCTCTCAAGCTCTTTTGTCAATAAGGCATTCGCTTGCTGAGCTTCACTATTGACCTTAGTACAATTTGCCACTTCACATTTTAAATTATTGACCAAGGTAGCAAATAAGGTACGTTGTTGCTCATCATCCACATAATCCTATTCTTCCTTATCTCTATCCGGATCCATAATTGGTATATCAGAAATAATATTACTATTATTCTCATTCACCACATATGTGTCAGGAATAGATTCATGTTGTTCATGATTTTGTATCTCATGAGCAAACACATTTTCAAAAGTATCGTTATTTGAATAATGTACCTCAGTCAATGTGTCTTTGTCATATGAGGGTCTGACAGCAGCATACTCAACTTCAGAAACATCCTTATCAACTCGTGCTCTTTTAGTATCTGCATCATATCCTGAACTACTGCTTCTATCTTGTTGTTCTGGTGATCTATTGTCATCTGTGCTTTCTTCAGAAACCATACTAGCATCCAATGCTATACCCTTATTGACCATTCCCTCTTGAGTCTGCATCTTGCTTTCGTTTAACCGTGTTTCAATCCCTTTTATTACAAGAACCTCTCGTTTCTTTCATCTGCCATTCACTGTCATGAAGTGTTGTTTTATCGATTTGCATCTTGAGTCCATCCATGTAGTATATTAACTCACGTTTATAAGTTTGAGGTTCTTTGCCCGTGTAGTATTTGAAGCTCTTTTTCAAATCTTGACTATCATGATCTAAAGAATCTACCTTTTTCGAGTTGAATAAAGTCTCAAACTATGTCCTAAGCACTTTAAAATATTTCTTTGTCTCACACTCATGTAGATCTTCTTTGTCAGGTTGCACTTGCAATTGATTCATATTGTAGAACAATTTCTGTCTAAATGTATCATGCTCTTCACCAAAGTATATTTGAAATGGCCGTTTAAATCCTACTTCAGTTCCCGTACACGTAAACCTTAGATTCTGGAGACTTGTCGAATGTTTCTTGATTGATTCAAAGTATCCTATGCATGCTTCTTTTGTCTGTCTCTGTCTTTCTTGAAGCTGTTGCGATTCTCTCTCTTCTGAATTTGAAAATAAAGATTCCATTGGATTACGATGTGTGAAAATGATTAAGGATCTTTTCGATGATAAAGAAGTGTTGAGTTTTGATGTGATTGTTATTGTTTGAAGTTGCAAATTCGGTTGAGTTTAAATTCGGTTAACATTTTTGGTAAAAAATGGTTTTCTACTAGAAAAGAACAGGCTTGATTACTAAACAATTATACAACTGAAAATGCTAATTTCGAATAAAAATCTCTGTTGCACCCGATATCAGACGAAGCTATTTTCGGACAAGTCTAACTTCGGTTAGAATACATTTCTCGGACAAATCACTTCTCAGACAATACTATTTTCGGTGAACTATTTCTCGGACAAGCTTTTCTATCAAATTCGGTTGAAAGATACTAACCAAATAATTTAAAAATCTCCATGTTACAAGATTTGAACCGTGGTTGGTTAACACACATACAAGCACATTAACCACTTGAGTTAGGCAACTTTATGATCAAATAGACTTTTGCTATTAAATAACCAATTTCGATTAAGATACTTTGAAATTCGGTTTAAAAAATTAACAAATAAACTGTCGTGGGGGAGAATTGAAACACGGTTTTTCCAGCCACACACGAGGGCCCAAACAAGATTTGCTAGTGCAAGCTTTTGGTTAAATTGTTTCAAACTCGGTATAAATAGTCAATTTCGGTTGAGCAGTTTTTATTCCAAAAAAATGACAAGGACAGGATTCGAACTCGAGTCAGTTCAACCGAGTAGCAGCGTGTTATCCATCTGAGCTAGGAACAACTTTTGTTAACTTTTGCCAAATTCGATTCTCAAAAATGAAAATTTCTAGCCGAAAATGATACTCTTTTATACCCGAAAATACTCAATATACAAAAGATGAGTTTTTAATACCTTCTAACTTTAAACAAGATAAAACCTTGAGTAGTTAAGAAGATCAAAAATCATTTTTATGCTTAAAACTTTTTGAACAAAACAAAAAAAATAAACCCCAAAAAACTCCTTTAGATCATCCCCGGTTAGCTCTTGATACCAATTGAAAGACTAAACTTTAATCATTTCACACACATATAAACCACAAAGAGAAGAGAAGAAGAAAGAAGATGGTGGAGGTGTTTGGATAACAACTTGTTTATTTTTCTAAGGAAAGAGATGAAACACTCTTTTACACCTTAACTTACACACACTCTCACACCCTTTCATGAGGTGGGAGGTCTCTTTTATGACATAAGAGACCTCCTCCCTTTTGCCTCATGGGGCGATGTGGGGTAGTTTCAATACTATCAGACGAACTAACGTAACTTAGCCCATTTATCTAGCTATTACACGCTTAATACATTTCTAACTATTACAAGACCCGTGAGATCAATAATGATCGTCACTTCACTAAATTAACAATGCTAACAACACTTTTTAGAGACTCTTGTTTTCAACCCCTGTTAAAAACCCAATTCATCAAACCTATTTTCAGCGAATCAGCGATGCTAAAATTACCAGTTTCACAGCTTCCTTCATATCACCTATAAAAAAAGAAGAGGCAACAAAACATAGTTAAGTTTTTGTTTTTCTTTTGACCGATTCTCTATTTTTTAAGGTAAATTACACACCACTATGACTTCATATTCGAGCATGGTTTATGTAGGTTCACTCGTCATTAACCATTTGGGCCAGCTCAGATAGACACCAAGGGTAACCTTGAGAATGTTGTTACCACATGCGAGAGGTCTTAGGTTCGAGCTTCACCGTGGGGGTTTTCCTTTAGGAGCGAAAAATGAGTGGTGTTTATTTCTTAAGGCGAAGTTTATTGTCTTACATACTGCTCAATTAGATGTCAATGTGAGCTCCAATCACTAACAAATAACTTGCCATTCTTAAAAAAATTAAAAATTAAAAAAAAGACCAAAGAGAGAGACTTAACTAAGAAATCTAGCAATGGGCCAGATCTCATGGTTATACATGCATTTTGTTAACAGATATTGTTTTGTATAGCCCAATAGTGGTTTGGCTTAGTTAATTATTTAGTTTTTGGCTCATTGGTTTAGGGTTTCGTTTGTATAGCCCACTAGTCGTCTAGCATCGGAGCGTGGGCAGACCATCTCATTGTAATCATTAGTTATCAAGAAATAATACACTTCTACACATTTTAGCCAAAGAAACGAACATAAGATCTTTACATACAAATGTATAAAAACAAATGATTGGAATCCAATAAATTTCATATGAACTTTACCGGTAAAGTTCTCTTATAAAAATGAAATAAACCGAGTCCCTCAATATGCCCCACTATTATATTTGTAAGAAAACTTTATCTCTAAAGTTTACTACATTCTTAGATTCGGCACAAACTTAAGTTAAAAATGAAATTAGTAAAATAAACTTGATCGACATATTCCCATTTTCGTACACTTTTGGGTTAAAAATAGAAATAAAACAACCCATAATATCTTTTATATAATTAAGGAAAACCCCGTTTGAGGCTTTTGACATTTTGAAATTCTAAACTGGATCCATGAACACAAATATGCCACTGCCGAACGTAACCAAAAGATTCATTCTTGCACAAACACGCACACTAGTTTCCCACCCACACGGCCCACATTACTTCTAAAACAAAAAACTAGTGTGGTCACTAGCGGTGACCAACCTTATAAGTTGTAACGGTGACCAACTTATAATACTTGAGCACTGACGGTGAGATTAAAATGAGAATAATGAGAAAAATAACTATAATCACACATGAGATGCATAATGCACCTCAACTCATTTAGATGCATCCCAGATTACAAGAATTCAAGTATAATTACGAAGTCCAGAAACGATGCAAATTAGTAAAGCAACACGATTTGACGCACAAATGACGATCGATCACTAAAACCAAAGTGCACTATTGAGTCTAGAGCCAAAAGAGATCATCCATAAATCTCATTAGGACACTTGTCAAAATTATGCTTGCTAATTCACACAATGTGAATAACAAGAAATATATTAAAGTCCTACGCATTATCCTTGTGATTTTGCCAGAACATCCGAGTGATACTTAAGTATTCACAGTGAAGATGGAAATCCTGCTTGAGCCAACATCAAACAAAAAAAAAAATTTCGAATAGAAAAACAACAAAAAATAAGCCGAAACAATAAAATCTAATAAGATACCACAAACAAATCACATAACCCAACCTTGGCTCTTGATACCACTTGTTAGGATATCATTTCATCACCAAAACACAAAAATAAGAAAAATAGATTTTAGAGAGAGAAAGTAAAAACAAAGAAAAATGGTTACTTGTTTCACAAAAGAAAAATGAGAAGCAACAACACCCTCTCCACACTTGGAGAGGGCATTAAATAGTTCCAAGAGTGGACTATTCTAGTGGGCTTTGTGTTGGGCCGGTTCATAATACAAATGGGCTTGAGCCCGACAACTAGGCCCAACTAGCTTAAGTAAAATTCCCGAAAACTACGTTTTCCTATACAAGGCTCGGGATTGTTTAATGACCATCACTTTACTAAATATCATGGCTAACACTAACCTAAACCTCCAGGTATTCCCAATGATGGCAGCAGCTAGACGTAGACGAGTCAGATTCATAGCTGTATTCTCATACTCAACCGACATTTATAAAGACATCATGAAAGCTCAAGTACATATTTCAAGACTTCCGATACTCTGATACCATACGCTTTTCTTGAAGCGATGAAGTATTATTTGATAATGTACGTCCTCCATAAAGTGACAAAGTGTTAAAGTTAAAGAATATCAAGAAAGATGGTTACATACGCTTTCAATATCAAGAACAGTATGAGCATGTCGATCCGAAGGTCATAAGTACACAAAGATGGAAAAGATCACAAGATGATGAGAAAGGAGATTGTATTTGGCTGATGATTTCTAAGTGCTCAAGATCACATTCATATCAAGTCAAAGATACAAGTCAAAGCCTAAATTCAATGATTACTACATCAATTCACAAGTTAATGATTGAAGTTAAAGACTACGAGCTCAAGACTAAAGTCAAAGCATAGTATGCTAGGTTTAAGTTTTTTGTAAATTAGAGTGACCTCCCTTAGAGGGAGATTGTTAGGAATACAAAAAGTATCGGTCACTTCTAATATAGTTAGTCATAGCTCGTAGTTTAATCAAATGCAATGTTAGTAAGCTAACCGGGCCAAAGACACATGGAAAGCCCATAACTTAAGCCCATGGCCGGTTACATTTGATGCATAAATACCCTCTCCACACATGGAGAGGGTGTTGGTTGGTTGGTTCATTTCACACATAATCTAATCTTTCTTACTTACTTACTTTCTCTCACTAGATACTTCCTCCCATCCACTTTCTCTCTTTAGATTTCTATATTGATCTTTGGTGTTATTGAATACTAGTATATTCTACACATAGTGAAGAAAACTCTCAAGTTGGATACTTAAGGAGTGGAGTAGGGCGAAGAGGAGCTTCGTAGCCGAACCAGTGTAAATCATTGTGTCATCGGTTTGATCTTTCCTATCCTTACTTGTTTATACTTCGTAGATTACTTATTTACTTATTTCTTTGCTATCATATACACTTGTGTATATCTCTTGAATTCACATAAGTCGACAATCTAAGTTTTATTTATAAAACAGTAAAAACTATTCAACCCCCACCCCTTCTAGTTTCCACGTTTTAAAATGGCATTAATATCGGCAAGTGTTGAAGGCTTTACTGTTTTCCATATCACACCTCTATAGTTTACTTTCTTTAGATTAATATGTTTTATTTATACTCATTTTTATTATTTTATATACTTTGCAGCTGCAAACAAAGATATGTTGCTACAAATGGTGAGGTTTGGTGCTAAAATGGTGATCAGTTTTAGGGATAGTACAATCATAGATGAAGACATTGATAGAATCATTACTAGAGGATAAGAGGCGACTGTTAAACTTGATGCCAAGATTAAAAAGTTCACAGAAGATGCAATTAAGTTCAAAATGGATGACATGATGCACGTATGAATTTAACAATAATTCATATAAGTAACAATCAAATTTTTCCCAAAGACCAAGCCCGGTGCAACGCATGGGTAGGCACGCCTCATTTAAAAACAATATTTAACTACATTATACATTTTGCATTTAAAACTTGTATGTTGGATATATATAATATTTTGATATATACATTGGATATATATGGAATTGTCGTAAAGGAAAAGAGTAAACTATGAAAATATCATTTTTTTGTGTTCAATGTTATTTGCATATGTAATTCTTGTACTTTCAGAGGTGCAAATAGATATTGGGCTTTTTTTAACGGAAATTTATTTCCAAACAAATCAAACCAAATACAAGTAAGGCATCCAATATATTAACAAGATACTTAAATATAGTGGACCCAGAAAGATAATATTACATATAGACTTGAAAGCAACCAAAACTAAGGCAAACACTATGATGTAAAAAATGAAAAGAACAAATGCATCCCGCTGGGAAAAATGTAGAACATTAGCAACTCAAATTCTTGTCGGCTCACGAATCACGCAATACCAGAACCAGCATCAACCACATGAAAGAATTGCATCATAAAGTAGACCCATTTGTTTCAGACAGAATGCAGAAAGTGCATATGGACATGACACAATGCATACTCATTTATGCAAACATCCTTAAAACTTTATATCCCCATCTATCATTCCTGACCAAACTGCACCCTATAGAGCTTAAATGTATAATATTCAAACTTGGCATTTTACCAGATCGAAAAGCCAATGTTGCCAAATCATCACATTTCTTTCTTGATCTTCTCACAATCCACTCAAAACTTTTAAGTTAAATATCTTGCACCATTTTGTTTAGACTATGAGCTTTCCCTTTAAATACACGTGCATTTCTTTCCAAATAAAGTACCCGGATGTCCAAACCATCGCTTACCACATTTTAAATAGATGACTATAGATATTAATGCTTCCACTATAGGCAAAACGTTATTCAATATAAAAAGTATTAATGGCCCCAATCTTCCACCAACTAAACTTTTTTCCCACATGTTCATAGCAAAGTTACACATGACCAAACAATGAGAACACGATTTCACCATGTCATCATACGAAGGACGTAATAATGAGTCTATGTCAATGCCCTTCTTATCTAACTCTTCACAAACCAAAGTCTGCCATTTTGGCGCCTCCTATATTAACTTTTATTGGTACCTATTTGTTCCATATCGTCGCATTGCCCGCACTAGCCCTACTAAGAGTCTTTTATTCCACCAACCTTGTTAACTCTCTGACTGTGAAATCACCGTTCTCTTGAACCTCTAACGGTCCCTATAATCAAATTTGATAACAACATTATGCAATAATTCCTATAATTCCTCAAAATCCTTACACACCCACCTCTAAGATTTATAACCCATTCCCACTCCCAACACCAAACATTATCTACCTATTTCCCTTTTTTCACGCACCCTACCCTCCCTACTCTTGTCAAGATGATACAACCTCGAAATTTATCATAAAGCCAAATCCTAACCACCTATTTTTCAATTCAAAATCTAATATCACTACCATTCTCCACTTCCCACACAAACAAAGAAAAAACTATAACCTAACCCCTTTAACTCCTCTCCCACCCTAATGATGTCACCCCACCCCCTAATGTCACCAATAAGCTTTCTGGAACCGATTTAATGAATGTTAAGCGACCCAAAATGATATCAATTTTGCTTTCTAATCGACACAAATTTTTAAATTTCTCTTCCCCGGTATTCCATACCCCAACCTCCTTATATTCTCGCCAATTAGTAGCCCAAGTATGTAAAAGGTAACTCGCTGACTCCACATCTTATCTATCTCACATATCCCTCAATTGTCCATCATTCACTACCACCCATATAACTTACGCTTATTATGATTAACTCGAAGACCGGAGTCTTCCTCAAAAAACTTAAGAATACATATAAGGACATTTGCATTCTTATTGTTCCACTCCCCGTAAAAGATAATGTCATTCGCATATTGCAGATGAGATACTACAATATATTCCTACCAATCTTAAGGCCTCTAAACACACCCTTATCTACCGCATCTTTTATAATAGTCATAAGTCCTTTTGCCGCTAAAAAAAGGTGAAAGTTGTTCACCTTGCCTTACCCACTTTCCAAATAAAACGCATCCGTTGGTGATCCGTTAACAAAAATTGACATTTTGGATGATCGTAAACAACTCTCGATCTACTTTCACCATTTATTCTCAAACCTCGTCTTTTTCATTATCTCCAATAGGGATTTCAAATTCAGAATATCGTAAGCTTTCTCAAAACCAACTTTGAAGATTAACCCTTTACTTCGTGTCGTCCTCGTATTCCCCACCACTTAGTTAGCTATTAACACTCCATCAAGAATATATCTACCCTTAATAATTGTGTTTTGAATGCCATCTACTACCTTTCCTACCACCTAATGTGTAGAAAAAAATAAACTTACAGAAATTACTAAACTAGAGACTATACACAATTGGCAAGTGTACCAATTGTATATAATATAGTAAAGTAAGGACCAGGTTTATCGTCCCAAAGAAGCCGAACTTAAATCAAGATAATTAATGTTTGTTTTATATTTAGTTATGAAACGGGTTTTTGTTTCGTTTTTATTAATATACTAAAAATAAGCTAAATTAATTTAAACTAAGAAATTACTTTAAAATAACTAATTAACTAAAATGGTTTAGAAATAATATGATAAAAATGAGTGTTCACTTAGATAGACTTTACTTGGGTTGGATAATACTCAACAAGGTGCAATTGTGCGATTCGGGTTACAAATATGGTTAGACTTTTAGGGTCTTTATCATCTACGCCTAACAATAATCGAAAAGTGCTACAAAGGGTCATTGCAAACACCGCCTCAAATTATGCTTTAAAACCCATCTTTGATTTCACAAAATATTTGATATTTAGGTTCCAATCACACAAAGGGTCATAAGTATGACTTAACAATTTTCAAGACTATAAGTTACCTACTTAACAAATCTCAATAATCATTGATCTAGATTAAAGTCTCAACTAAGCATAGACAATTAGTGAAATAAAAATTAATTTCAAAAGAAGTTGGTCTGCAAGCTTAGTCTAGTCATTCATATACTTATTAGTTGATAAACATAAGCTTTGTACAAACAAAATATCAAAATATGCATTTCATCAAAAACCCCCCAAATGGGTTTTGCACAATCACACCAACTTTGTATTATCCAACCACAAGCTCCATCAAATCTAAGCAAACACTAAGAAACTACTCACTCATACTGAGTGATTCAAATAAACAAGTAAAGAAAATAAGACAAGACCTAATCATAAATCAATAGTCAAGAATTAACCACTGGTTTAGAATGATGTTTATGGAAATCAAATGGTGTTATTCTTCTCTGTTAGTGCTCTAAAAATCTCCAATGGTATTATATGAGTCGTCACTTGGTGTTGGGTGGAAGAGGACGTGTGAAAAATCTAAAAATAGGTTTTTATACTATGTAGTGCAAGTACCATACGCCCTTACAGAGATGGGCATAAGGGCGTATGCCTGGAAAAATAGATGTTCTTCATAAGGAAATCATAAGCCCTTCTACGATGGGCATATGGTCTTTCGCTTGGAAAATTTTTCTTCCATCTTCAAGTGACATAAGGCCTTCTAGGTTAGGACATAAGGGTGTATGGTCTTCTATTCATATTCCGTCTCGAGCATCTTTAATGCTATTCATCTCTAATCCAATCCATCCGCATTAAATCGTCATACCAACCTTACAAAACAACTTTTAAAAAGCAACTTTTAAAACATGAATTCGAAAACAAAAAGTGCTCTAAATCATCTTATGGATCTGATACCACGTGTAAGTTCTATACATATAGCATCATAACACACAGAGATTGCATAAAAGGTTTTAAAGAGAGTAAGGTTAGAGAGAGGAAAGAACTAGGTGAAACCAAAAGTGTAATATGATTATAAATAGATTCACACCCCTAGCAAGGATAGGAGGTTTCTTATATAGTACGTACAAAAATTAGGGTTGGGTCGGGCATGGGCTTTCACGTGGGCTGAGATTTTTGCGAAACTATTACATAACAATATAAGATAACATAAACTAGACATAAGCCCGATTACATTAGGAATGATCGATACTTCTATTCCTAACAATTTTAATCTTTTTATTTACTAAAGGGTGTATCTCATCCTCAAAAGAAATAATTGAGCTTGTTTTTTAATATTAAAGTACAAGGTGTTTGGTAGGTTTTATTATGAGACTTTGCTTCTTTTTTTATAATAAAGTTTAAAGTGGTGGTGATGATGGTGCCGAAATGTTGGGTAAGAGGAAGAGTGGAAGCGGGGAGGAAGTGAGTTTGGATCTTTCTAGATAGAATTATCTTTCTGATGAGTTTACTATTGTTGCTAATAGTAGTGGTGATGATGCTACTAAGGGTACGTTTGGTAGAGAGAATTTCAAAGATTAGAAATAAAGCAAAGAATAAAAATGTAGAGAATAGAAATCAGTAGAGAATTTTTATGAATTCCACTGTTTGGTAAAAAGAGAGACATAATCCGAGAAATAAACATAAAATTATTTTATTTGCTTTTTTTACAAAAAAAACACACCAAAAAGATCTCGAAACAAAATCAAAAGTCAGATCCAATTTAAAATTGCATCAAAAGTCAGATCCAATCTAAAACAAAGAAATTGAAATAATTACAGGTTCTTAAATACAATAACCAAAGATATGTAGGCGATTTGTAAAATTCATAGAACAAAAAAAATCAAACTTTACAATAAATATGAACAGATTTATATTTTCAAAAATTAGAAGAAAAATTCTCAATTCTCATAAATTGATAAAACTCACAAAACCCAAGAACATATATATTGATGGTGGAGGCCATAGTATTTTAATATGTTTGATTTGAAGAAGGAGCAATCCTAAATGAAAAGAGAGGGTTCGATCGCCAAAGAGGAATATGGATAAGGATTGGAGTGTTTTCAAGTTTTTGATTGTGAATGTGCACAACACGTGACTTTGCATATATACCTCACTATTTAGTTATTAAAAACATGTGAACTCTCCGTGTTGAATTCCATTTCCACTACAATATTAATGGAATTAAGTTAACAAAGGATTGGATTCTCAAGAGTTTGTGATGCAGATGCGGTCAACAAGCGAGTCAACGTGACAAATACGCTTGGTGCTTATTTTCAGCAACAAATTTCTGTGGCGTATTAGGCTGAAATTCACATGGTCACTCGAAAACGGCCTAACGATCAAGACTCATTGCTTTGCTATGAGCCCTGTTAGTTTTTGGCCTTTCGGAGTCGTTTCGGGCCTCAAAAGGGCGTTTTTCTATTTTTAGGCTTTATTTTGGACCTTTTTAATTATGTTTTGCATGGGATTTTATTTTCTTTTTATTCTAGAACTTATACTCCTTTATAAGGATGTTTTTAGGGTTGTCTCTGGCAGCTTTTAGAGAAAGCTACAAATTTATTAAATAAGAGAATTTCTCGTCTTGAGAATTTCAGATTAGTTCTTGTATTTGTGGGGTTTTTTTATCGATCAAAAATATTTGGCCTCAGAGCTTTTAGGTGATCATGGCCACATATAGAAAAAAAGTTGTTACAAAACCAACACCTCCTGCTCGTGATCCTCGTGATGCAGAGACGATTGAAAGGCTACAACAGCCGATCCAAGAACTCGAGCTCTAGTAGGACTCGCCGGCAAAAGAGGCGGAAACTGAGTCCAACGTCTGGGACGATGGGTCAGAGGAGGTTAATCCTTTTGGCGGAATAAACCCTAGGTATCGTGATCGTCGTTATCACCCTTGTCGTAATGATCATGATGTAGATCGCGACGGTAGATATCGTGATGATCCTATTCGCAGTATGGGATTGAAGATCGGGATCCTAGAGTTTACAAGTAAAGTTCATCCAGATGATTTTATTGATTGGTTAAGTACGGTTAAACGGGTGTTTGATGTGCGAGATATTCCTGACAAGCTGAAAGTGAAACTCGTGGCCATCAAGCTTCGACAACATGCTTCGTTATGGTGGGATCATGTTAATAGAAGGTGACGAATTAAAGGAAAATCGAAGGTTGAGACTTAGGAAAAGATGAAAAAACTGATGAAGGCTAAGTTTCTACCAGAAAATCATCGTCAAGAGGCTTTTCTTGACTATCATAATCTGTCTCAACGGAACATGACTGTGGAAGAGGTTATTAATGAGTTCGATAAGCTTCGTCTGAGGTGTGATGTAGCTGCAGAAGAAAAGCATGTTGTCACATGGTTTTTGGGAATCCTTAAGCCTAAAATTGCTGATATTGTAAGTCTTCAACCTTATTAGACCTATACGGATGTTTGTCGTTTAGCTTTAAAGGTTAAAAAATAGATTAAGGCAAATAGTAAGGGTACCACTAGTCGTTTCACCCCATCTACCAGAACCGCTCCCCCTACAGCACCTAAAGCCACCACCACCACAACCTCGGCTACAGGTAATACTAGAGAACATGTTAACAATGACCCTCGTTGTTACAAGTGTAGTGGGCTTGGACATTATGCACGTGATTGTCCAAATCCAAAAACACTGGCCTTCATACTTGATGACACAAACCCGATTTATGATACCGAAGCAGAACCTGAATTAGATGAACCAGGTGATGAGTTGGTATATCCTAATCGTAGAGAGGCGTTGATTATTCAAAGAGTCTTAAATGTGGCTGTTTCAAAATCTGTTGATGATAATTTATGGCTTCGTAACAACATTTTTAGAGCCAATTGTACTTCCAAAAGGAAAATTTGTGATATGATTATAGATGGGGGCAGTTGCGAGAATGTCGTTTCTACATATATGGTTAAGAAGTTGGGAATGAAGACAGAAGACCATCCTGAACAGTACCAGTTAACTTGGTTAAAATAAGGGAACACTGTTAAAGTCAGTAAACGTTGTCTTGTGCAGTTTTCTATTGGTAAGAATTATAAAGATGAAGTGTGGTGTGAAGTTATATCGATGGATGCGGCTCACATTCTATTAGGGTGTCTTTGTCAATTTGATAGGAAAATAAAACATGATGTGTAACACCCCCAAAATGGGTCGCAGCGGAATAAGGATCCGGGGCATGTTACTTCAAGATTTCTCGTCAGACACAGGCAGAGGGTTCTAATTTGTTTATGAAGAAGACTGGTTTTGAGGGATTATGAAAACTAGACCTTATGTGTTTACTCTTGTGGTTGTAGAAGAAAACGAGATTATCAGTGAAGCTCCCCTACAAGTTCAGCCATTGCTTAGGAAGTTTGCTGATGTGATTCCTTATGCCCCCTGGATTACCGGCTATGAGAGACATTCAACATTGCATCAAT
Source organism: Tanacetum coccineum (assembly GCA_026074375.1). Taxonomy (NCBI): domain Eukaryota; kingdom Viridiplantae; phylum Streptophyta; class Magnoliopsida; order Asterales; family Asteraceae; genus Tanacetum; species Tanacetum coccineum. The sequence goes on along the minus strand of BQNB010044259.1, from coordinate 26,316 downwards.
TTTATTCCAGGTTCCGCTATCCCGAATAGATCAGCTTATCGGATGAATCTGAAGGAGTTTGCGGAGCTTCAGAGACAAGTGACTGAGTTGCTGGAGAAAGGGTTGATTTGGGAGAGTATGAGTCCGTGTGTAGTACCTGCCTTGTTGGTACCCAAACATGGTGGGACTTTTTAGATGTGTATTAATAGTAGAGCTGTGAACAAAATAACGATCAAGTATCATTTTCCTATTCCGCGATTGGATGATCTTTTTGACCAGCTACATGGTTCTACCATTTTTTCAAAGATTTATTTAGGAGTGGTATCATTAGATTAGGATGCGACTGGAGATGAATGAATAGGACAGCTTTCAAAACTCGAGATGGACTGTATGAGTGGATGGTTATGCCCTTCAGACTGTCTAATGCGCTGGGTACATTCATGCGCCTTGCTTATTCTTATGCTTAAGTGTTTATTTTGGGTAGTTAACCTCCTGTTTTAGCTTATTTGCTTATTTCCTGTTTAATTGTGTTTTGTTAAGGCTAACAGTACTAACCTTAACTTAACAGTACTAACTTATAACTAGCAGTACTAACTCTAAGTTAGTACTGGTAGTTAATACTGGTAGTACTGTTGTTAGTACTGTTGTGTTTCTCTTGTTTAATTTAGCTTAATTGCATGCTTAATTTGCTTATTTAGATTTAGATTAGCTTATTTGTCTGTCTTAAGCTTATTAGAGCTTATTTGTGCCTTAGTGTAAAAGTTTTTAGTGTTTTGCCTTTGCTAGCTTTAATTCAATTTCCAGCTTATGTTCTTTGTTTAAATTTTATGTGCATTTACTTTCAGTTTTAATTCCCAATCATTCCTTGTTACATTCAAACACCAATCATCAATCGTCTCTCGATTTTCCATTTTAGCCTCGTTGGGACATAACGACCCGGGAACACCCTATACTGCTTCCGGTTTACTTGAATTCGTGAGTTCTGACCTTTGTTGTGTATTTTTATATATTTACATAAATATATATGTTTATGTTTATTTACACATAAAAAAAGGGGTGAGTTCGCGCGTAGTCACTATTGTTTGTAGTTTGGATACTTGGCGACATTATTTACTTTCTAATGAATTTGTCTTGTTTTCTGATCACGAGGCTTTGAAATTTATTAATGGGCAACATAAGCTGAAGTCTCGCCATGCTAAGTGGGTGGAATTTATTCAGGCTTTTTCATTCGTTATTCGACAGAAGGTTGGGTCGAATAATCAGATTGCGAATGCACTCAGTCTTCGTCATTCGTTAATTACCACTATGCAGATTCGAGTGCAAGGTTTTGATTCGTTTCGTAGGCTTTATTGCGATGACCCTGACTTTAGGGAGATATGGAGTAAATGTGATAATGGTCCTTTTCAGCAGTTTTCCAAGCTGGATGGTTATTTGTTTAAAGGTGCGCGGTTATGTATTCCTCTTTGTTCTTTGCGTGAAGCTATTGTTTTAGAAGGTCATGCAGGTGGACTAGCGGGTCACTTTGGGCGTGATAAGACCTTGGCCCTACATCATGAACAGTTTTATTGGCCCAAGATAGAACGTGATGTCAACAGGCTTCTTGAGAGGTGTCGTACATGCTGCATTGCCAAAACTCATAGTAGTAATGCAGGTTTGTATACTCCTTTGTCTGTTCCTGTTGCTCCATGGGAAGATGTTAGTTTTGATTTTGTTTTGGGTTTTCCTCGTACTCAACGAGCTAAAGATTCTATTATGGTAGTTGTTGATCGGTTTTCGAAGATGGCTCATTTTGTACCTTGTTCGAAAATGTTTGATGCTACTCAAGTGGCGAGGTTGTATTTTGCAGAAATTGTAAAATTGCATGGTGTTCCTAAAACTCTTACTTTTGATCGAGATGTCAAGTTTGTGAGTCATTTCTGGCGTACTTTGTGGACTCGTTTGGGGTCTAAGTTACAGTTTAGTAGTTCCCATCATCCTCAAACTGATGGGCAGACTGAAGTTGTCAATCGGAGCTTAGAAAATCTTTTGCGCAGTTTAATTTGGGACAATGCCAAATAATGGGATCTTATTCTTTCACAAGTTGAATTTGCCTATAACAGGTCGGTTAATCGCTCCACAGGTAAGAGTCCTTTTGAAGTTGTGTATGGACGGAATCTGATTACTCCTCTAGATTTGGTTCATGTTCCAGAGGTGGGGTAATTTAGTGAGGAAGGGGCTGACCAGTCTGAGCATATTAAAGAGTTGCATCGGTCGGTTCGAGAATAGATTATTTGGCATAATGAACAATACAAGGAACATGCGGATAAGCGTCGTAAACAGGTTTTGTATCAGGAGGGTGATCTTGTTTGGATTCATCTTCGTAAGGAGCATTTTCCGGCAGGGCATTTTGGGAAGTTGAAACCTCAAGGAGATGGTCCTTTTTGTGTTCTTAAAAAGATCAACGATAACGCGTATAAGATCGAGCAACCTGATCATTATAATGTTTCTGCCACTCTTAATGTTGCAGATTTGTCACCATATAAAGAAGATAGTGATGATGAGCCAGACTTGGGGTCGAGTCTTTTTCAAGAAGGGGAGGATGATGCAGATGCGGTCAACGAGCGGGTCAACGTGACAAATACGCTTGACGCTTATTTTTCGGCTACAAATTTCTATGGCGGATTGGGCTGAAATTCGCATGGTCACTCGAAAATGACCCAATGGTCAAGACTCATTGCTTTGTTATGATCCCTGTTACTTTTGGGCCTTTCGGGCCTCAAAAGAGCGTTTTTTTATTTTTAGGTTTTATTTTGGACCTTTTTAATTATGTTTTGCATGGGATTTTGTTTCCTTTTTATTCTAGAACTTATCCTCCTTTATAAGGACATTTTTAGGGTTGTCTCTAGTAGCTTTTAGAGAAACCTACGAATTTATTAAATAAGAGAATTTCTCGTCTTGAGAATTTTAGATTAGTTCTTGTGTTTGTGGGGTTTGTTTTTTTATCGATCAGCATTAGTTTGTATATCTCCGCCCCCTCTTTTCTTTAATGCGCCAAACAAGATAATTGATCACATTTCCGATTCTCAAGTGTCATTTCTTGCTACCAAACATACCATAAAGAGAAGAAAAAGGGTGTGTATGTCAATTGTAATAAGACAAAAAAATCCACTAACCACTAACACCCTATTAATAAAAAAGAAACATGCGTCAGAAGTTAAATAGAGTTGCACAGTCGTCCAATCGCATCAGTGAATTTTTTAACTAGATATTAAACTACCACTTCAGTTTTAGACTATTTAATAAACAAGCTGAAAAACCCGTGCGTTGCGGCGAGACACTAAGTTTTATGTTAGTTGATTTGATGAGAATCGTAGCAAATGTATAATGGGTGACTGTAATATGATATTGTTTTATGAACATGTTAGTGTTTTGAATTTTGGTTTTATCATATGGGCTTTTGGGTTTCGTGGGCTTCTTGTTTTTTCTCTTTGGCCTTTGAGTCTTACATTAGGGCAGATTTGATTATGTGGTTTTGTAGGCTACTGTTACCACAAACGCATTACAGTAAGCTATTGTGCTTTTTTGTTTTGTTTTTGTATGCTACTATGACACAAACGCATATAGTAATATTGCAGTTGTTGTGTCTTTTTCTTTTGCCATTTGTGAAAAGTGAAAGATGAGCGAATATGTGCTATCTAAGTGTTGAAAAAAAAACTCTTGTACTAAAATTTGTGCTTTGTGCACTTTTATGTCAAACTAGCTTTTGCCTAGTAAAAGTTAGTTGTTTGTTACATATTACAATATTAACATAAGTAGACTGTTTTGAAGAAACGATTATTGATGAGTACCTACATTTCTTGCCTGGGTTTCTTCTCCGTTGCTTCAATGTCTAGGAAGAGTTCCCTCTTAGTTGTCTTCTTTGTTGCTTTTGAAGTGGTTGGCGATCCTTGGCTTGAGTCTTTTGTCGATGGACAGGGTTCAGTTTCGGTTGTTGTTTGTGTCATAGCAATGCATATTTGTTTTAAAATTTCTTGGGGAGGGGATGTTGCAGTATCAGGTTGGTAGTTATAGTAGTGGTTGTGAGGACGGTTTGAAGGCGACATCTAGGTTGAAGTCTGGATCCCCAAGTTTAGCTCCATTGCCGAAATGGTATTGAAATATAAATTTTGTGTTTTCAAGGTGTTTGAGTATAGGGTAAGTGACATTTGTCTTTGTTGTCAGTGCCGTTTACAACGTCGTTGCTTCAAAAGGAGTATGGTTTGCTCGTTTATGCCATTATTCTGCAGTGTAAGAGGAGCAGGGATTAGTTTTTGGGATGTATAAAGAGTAGTAAGTATATAATGTTATTTTGTAATAGGGATGGCATATAGAAATTGTTACAGGCAATGCTAACAATGGGGAATAGTCATAGATGTATTTGTTCAATTAACAACATTGGTACGCCATGTATATAGAAAGCTGTAAATACATTTAAAGCCAATGGAATTAGCTTGTGATGTACGAAAGTCAGTAACTATATTATGTTTCTTTGTAATAGGGACACTATATAGAAGTTATTACGGGTAATGGTAACAATGAGGTATGGTCATAAATATATATATTCAAGCAATAATATTGATAAGGCATATGTATACAAACTCATAAGTGATGACATCAAATAATGTCTATTTTATAGCATCATTTATCCCATTTAATTAACCCATTTTGTATAATTATTGCAAAGAATTGGTACTTAATTGATTATATTTTTTATTTGCAGTAATTATCGAGTATTTGGCAAAAGATGGAGAAAAAGACGTGTTTTGAAGCATAAACGAAGAGTTTGAGAAAGTCGTTGATTCTGACATCAATACGCCATATCATTCTAGAAGCATACGCCGTATCTAAATACTTTAAAGTACTCAAGATCATTGCCTGACTTTGAAGAATACGTCGTATCCACATCAGTATATACGCCGTATATTATACTTTGGTCAAATATCAAGAAAAGCACGCTTTCAGCCAATACCCCGTATCCAAGAAGTCGAATACACCGTACCGGATGAGCTCAATACGCCGTACCCAAGAAGTCCAATACACCGTACTGGAGGAGTTTAATACGCCATATCCAGGAAGTCGGATACGCCGTATCCAAACCAGCTCAAGAAAATTCTAGAATATTTTATTCGTGGAGCTCACGCCAAGCAACCCCGATACGCCGTATTGAGTTCCAATACGCCGTATCAACCAATTTTCAGAGTCTATAAATACCAAACCCTAAATACGACTTTATGTATGCTTTTTACCTCCAAGTCTAATTTTCATAAGATCTATGAAGCCATGAAGGACCTATAAAGTGGTCTAATCAATGGGAAAACTCTTGTAATCTCTACACTCCACTATACGCGTTCGGTTAGCATTATGTTTAATCGTTCATCTATGATTTCGTGTATTGTTACAATGAATATCGGCTAATACATTCATGTTTATGATAATATAATGTTTTGATTTGTCTTTATATCAATTGTTCTTTATTCGTTGCATGTTGATTATGTTTATCACTTCATACCCGTTTATGTGCTTAATTATGTGTTTTCCCTATCATTCAACTGGGTCTAGTCCTACATATTTAATGCGCTGCAACTTCGGTGTTGTTTGGGTGTAGGCTAAGAGTCTGGGATAGAAACATATAACGCTGGTTCATATAGCTAGAATAATAGGATCACCAATAGAAAGCCCTGTTTCGATCTATGGTTAAGTGGATAGGTAGACTAAGCCGGTGACTTAGGATTACACATAACGTCCTGTTTCCATAGGTAGTTAAGTGGGTGTGGACTACTAGTATATGAATTTCCATTAAGCAATAAGTTGGTAAAGCCTCCATGAGCTAGGATTCAATATAACCACCAATATAGTTTCCTAGATAGATTATAATCAACGGTGTGAGCTTTATGCGGGTTTAGGTTAATTGTGACAGGATTAACTAGCGACAAACCTCGAGTCTAGGGAGAAGATCCACCTAACTTTGGAATGATATACCACCAACGAATTAATACAATCATTGCACGAATAGACAATCAAGGCATATTATTAGATTAAACTGGCTAATACGTTTTCCTCAGATTTGACTGCTTCCTAATCTTTTGTTAATCATTTGTGTGCGTTATTTGTCATCACCTTAGGATAATTAGAACTAAACTCATGCCAGTCTCTCAGGCTGAAAACCCCTCTTTGCGTTAGTTTAGGTTTAATTAGATTTAATTAGAATAATTAGATTAGATTAGTACTAAACCTAGGTAAATAAAATACCGGTAGAATTAAGAGTTAACTTCCACTCTTAGTGATCGACACCCTACTTACCACGAAGCTACATCTGATCGGGTACACTGCCCGTTAGAGTGTTGTTTTAGGTATAGTCGGCATAAAATAAATAGTAAAACTTGATAATAAATAACAACCTACACGACGACACATCAAGTTTTTGACGGCGCTGCCAGAGAGTGTAATTGTTTAATTTCTTGTTTTTATTGGTATTTTTTGTATAAATTTAGTTTTATTTTTCTATTGTCTGCTGTTATTTATTGAATACAGCGTATCCATTTTCTTTGAATACAGTGTATTCGACATCAAACATCGATACGGTGTATGCAGTTTACTGAATACGACCTATTGACTGTCTGATACATCAGTAGTTTTGGTTAGTTTTTTTGTTTAGTTTTCTAGAATATTTTTACTTCGGATTATGTCTTTTTTTCAAGTATTGTTTTTGGGTTCCCTCCTTACCCATTCAATTACCCTACAAGGAGGTTAACTATTGAGGAAATGTTGGCTAAATTCATTGATGAAGGTAAATGTGAACATGAGGAGATGGAGATATTCATTAAAGAATTTAGAACCACCAACGAGATTTTGTTAAAAACACGAAGCAACTTATTGAGTGAGCTTAAAATCAAGGTAAACGAATTGTCAAAGGTTGTGAGTAATGTTTTGATTTTAAAAAACAAAGTCAAATGAGTGACGACTAGGGGAGGAAAGATGACGTCTAAAGCCACCCATAGTAAAAAAATTAATAAAACTGGAATCAACAAGAACGAACCTCTCAGATTTGAACAAGATGTGCAAGAAAAGCCGCATGATGATGGTGTGGAAAATAAATCTTCAAGTATTCATGAAAGGACTACTCAACCATTGGTAAAACCACAATAATCATCTAATCCTTTCCCAAACCGGGTGAGAAAAAAGAAGAAGCAATGCAACAAATGTTTTAAGAGAATCTAAAACAACTGGATAATAATATCCCGTTTATCGAAGCCCTAGTGCAAATACCAATATACGCTAAATATCTGAAGAGGTTACTGATGAATAAATCCAGACTTGAAGAAGCTTATACGAAGACAATGAATGAAAGGTGCTCAGCTGCCTTGCTCAACAAACTGCCAGCAAAAGGAAAAGACCCAAGAAGTTTCACTATCCCTTGTCAAGTATTGGAGAAACATAAGGAAGCAGAAGACTTAACGGCATATCACTTATCTAGGTTTGAGGATCTACATATGAAGGTATTAAATGAGAGGGAAATTACTGATAATTTCTTTGACGATCATTTAATGGTGCTGAAATCCAAGTTTAATAACGATGAACCATGGTATGCGGATTTCGTTAATTATATTGTTGGAAAGGTTGTTCCCCCCAAATTGGACCTTTGAAAAAAGAAAAAGGTTTTTTTCGCAAGTCAAGACTTACTTCTGGGAGGAACCGTATGCTTTTAAACTGTGCGCGGATAATATAATGAGAAGATGTGTGGCTGGAAGTGAAACCCTCAAAATTCTGGCACATTGTCATTCGGGACCTACTGGTGGGCATCATAGTGCTAATGTTACCACAAAGAAGGGTTACGAGTCTGGATTTTATTGGCCTAGTGTCTTTAAGGATGCTAATGAGTACGTAAGACGATGTGATGCATGTCAAAGATCGGGAAACATATCTTCAAGGAATGAAATGCCTCAAAATAACATCCAAGTATGCGAAGTCTTTGATGTTTGGGTATTAGATTTTATGGGACCATTTCCCCAACCTAGATGTAATAAATACATATTAGTAGCTGTAGATTATGTGTCCAAATGGGTCGAAGCTCAAGCATTACCTACGAATGATGCGCGTGTTGTGGTTAAGTTTTTAGGATAATTATTTGCTAGGTTTGGAGTTCCTAAAGCTTTGATTAGTGATAGAGGGATATATTTTTGTAATTCTCAGCTTGAAAGGCTTTACAAAGATATGGTGTGACTCACAAATTATCCACGACATTTCACCTATAATCTAATGGATAAACTAAAGTTACTAACAAGGCAATTAAGCGTATTCTGGAGAGATCAGTGAGGTACAATCCTAAAGGATGGTCGGAAAAACTTAACTATGCATTATGGGCATTTAGGACGGCCTACAAAACATCGACAAGATGTATACCTTTCAGACTAGTTTATGGGAAAGCATGCCATTTACCCGTAGAGATCGAGCATAAGGCACATTGGGCATTAAAGCAATGTAATATGGATCTAACACTTGCTAGCGAAAGTCGTCTTATGTAGCTTAATGAGTTAGCCGAATTAAGAGATGGTGCTTATGAGAATAATAGAATTTACAAAGAACGGACTAAGAAATGGCATGATTCTAGACTCCGTGGTGATAAAGATTTTAAGGTAGGTGAAAAAGTGCTACATCATAATTCTCGTCTGAAGATGTACCCTGGAAAACTTAAGTCAAAATAGAGCGGTCCAAACATTGTTAAAACGGTGTATCCGCATGGGGCTATAGAAATGACTGACAAAGACGGGTTTAGCTTCAAGGTCAATGGACAATGATTGAAGAAATATTGTGGAGGTAACATTGACAAAGAGGATGATGAGGTTATAGAGTTTGAGAATGGTGTGACGTGAGGCTGAAAGGAGTCTAACTTAAAGACTCTCACAAAAACAAAAGTGCTTCCTGAGAGACAACCCGGATTGTTATTTATTTTTATCGAGTCTGTCTTCCCAGACATCAATACGGTGTATCCGCTCCATACCATACGGCGTATTGATTGTCTGGACGTTATCAGTCCTTTATTTTTATGCACTTTAAATATTATTGTCAGTTATGTCAATATGGCGTATTCATGCACATGATACGGCGTATTCAACAGACTGACCCGTATTTAGATACTTTTTACAGGTTTTTATATGGCGTATTCCAGTTCATGGATACGGCGTATTGGTCTCATGTACAGTTTTATTTAGCTTATTTAAATTAACCGTAGATACCCGAGATATGATTTTGCATGTTTTTCCTATATTTTGCATAGGACCTCGATGCAATAAGGAATCAACGAAGTTGGTAAAGTATCAATCATCTGGAATCTTATGTGTGATTATAGTCATGCTGGAATTCAGACGCATTTACAACACACAATCTTGCTCATAAACTCAACTCGGAGAATCTACCGAGCAAAATATCAGGGGAGTTTCTCATTCTGATTCTTTTAAATCTTGTTTTTAATGTTTTATCTATACAACGTGGACGTTGTAGTGGGGGATAGGAATTAGAATGATACTTGTCCTATTTTTCACACTAAAATGCTTAAATTATGCTCAAATTAAAAAAAAATTCAAGCATACTTCCTATTTTATTTCGCCAACAAACCATTTTTTTTATGCAAAACACATTGTCCTAACACCCTATTTTCGTTCATACCTCTTCCCATTTGCTACTGTGTGCGAAAACACTCACCCAAAAACCACCAAATTCAAATCTTCAATACCTATTTGATCAATTGCAAAGGGCACAACACCAACAACAAGATTAACAACCTCTATTGTAAGATTTCCTATACTTTTCTTTTTCAATTTCATCCAATTTTGCTCTTAATCAAAATTGGGTATTTTTCATAATTTTTGTATCTTTTATATTTTTATGATTAGGTCTAGGAAATCCATAACTATAATGATTCCCGTAGTCATAGGAATTCAAAATTTTCAATAGGATTGAGTCACAAATTATTTTTTTGAGTTTGAAAATTTATAAAAATATATACATTTTTTTCAAAACAAAATTTCATACATTCTTGATTCATGCCAAAAACACGTTAAAATGATTATACATTGACTATCAAAACATACATACCTAAATACTTATTTTCGAATCAATGGATAAAAGTTTTATACCCATAAAAATTTATAATTATTAACTACTTCAATAAAAAAATTTCTAACAATCCCCACACTAAAAAAAAAATACATATAAACCCCCCACCCACAACAATACACCTACCCACCCTCACAAACCAACCCCCCACCCCACACAAAATCACACAAAACACCCCCTAAACCCCACCCTTTTTTAAATAAACCCCTAAACCCACTAAACCTACCCCCCCCCCCACCCCCCAAACAAAATACCCTACCCCCAACACAATCCAAAACAAATAACCCCCCCACACCCCACCCATTACCAACACTCTATCGACACCTTAATCTACTGACATGTCAAGATCCGGCCATTAATTGGGTACCACTTTCTAGCTGATATCCAAATAAACCTTCTACTATCATCTCTCGACACCCTGGCTTTCCAGATCCCCCATCCTAAATTAAGGACCATATGGATTGATTCTTAGGTTTTTATTTTTAGCGAGTCAAAGGTAATCCTTATCCACATTTTTTGTTTTCAAAACTTTATTTTTCTTATTTTTTTTAATAATTTATTTCGTTGTTATCTTGTTTAGGTGATAAACATGCCTCGAGGGGATCGCCGAAAAAATAATCAGTTGGTGATACCTCTCTTACACGTTCTGATTCCCAAAAGTATCCCATACACCCGCTTACTCTCCTTACATATCGCTCACTTCTCAACCTATCGAAGATCGATGTATTCATGAGGGTAGAGGGTTGTTCAACTTTACATCACATCTTTTTGATCACATCGATCGTTTTGTTTTTTCTAACATAGTCTCAATTGTGTCTACGAAAATTTAAATGAGCCTAATTGTTCCTCGTTTTTTGTATGGACTTTTATAGTCAAGTCACTCTTCAAAGAGATGACTCCGACGTCATTCTTATCTCCTTCATGATTCAAAACAAATTCATCACTCTTCCCTTCAATAATTCGGTCAAATCCTACTTAAGTCCATTCAATGGCCAAGCCGTATTTACAAATGAATAGGATCTTGGTTCTCTTGCATACTCTTAAGAAACCGAAGGACCATATTACACCGACCTTCCTACACCTGAAGACATTCATCAATTTCTTCAGTTTCAAACGTGTTTGACCATAACTGCACCATAAAACAAAAACATCATTTTTTCACCAAAATCAAGTTCTAACCAAAGACTTAGACAGACTTGAAAAGATGGCTCGAAATCATTTATGGAATGTGTTCGGACTAGGTGAACACGGGGACCGTCTCCCGACTTGCCTTGCTCTTATATTATAATTGTATTTTAGCACGTGGAAAAACATATAATCTGGGCCTATTTCTTTGTCAAAAGAAATTGAAAGTGCATGAGAGCAACTCCTAAAGCCATCTTCCTTATGGATGTTCTAGATCACGTCTCTTTCTACTTGTTATTAGTAAAACTCTACCCCACCTTGACAATGGCATTTACAATGCCGTTGATCGTGTCATGCGTCCACTCGCTTTAAAACAAACCCGGAAACCCCAAAGTGATCGTGGAAAAGCCCGTCACTCCGTCTCATCAACTTTCGCCCATCATAACCGTGGATCTTCATCTCGCCAAGGAGATGATGATGAGGATGATTGTACTTCTCGTGCTAATACCCATGGGTTTTACATGAATGAGGATGTGATCGAGCATGCATGTCTATTCCGTCGTTACGGCCATGTATGCATGTCTTAGCTGCCTTGTTGTTTTATTACTATTGGTGAAAGTTAGAAGTCCCATACCCTATATTACTCTACTAGTTATACTCTTTAGCTTATTCAAGTTGGGAGTGAACAGTCACATGTGTCTATCCCGTCGTTACAGGTGTGTATGTGTGGTCTTTGTCGCCCTCCTAGAATATTGGTATCGATAAAGATTAGTTAGAGTAATCAACCCCAAGCCTTATAACAAAAACTGATTTTACCTTTATAAACTTGTTATTCCTTAGCTCTAGTGGTGGAGATGTGTATCCTTACCAAGCCTATGATAGAATTCTCATCACGACCGAGCAATTGAGCGAATTAGTTACATGTTACCACATAGATTAGTTGAGTGATTTGAGTGTTTTCATCTTTCTATTTCGTGAGCTGTTTGGTTGTGTACTTGTAATAGATCAAATAAATGCTTAAATGGAAAAATCCTTAGGGATACATTTTCATAAACTTCTAAAGGCTATTTGAGAACAAGTAGGATTCAAGTGGGGGGATATTTGATGTCATCAAATAATGTCTATTTTATAGCATCATTTATCCTATTTAATTAACCCATTTTGTATAATTATTGCAAAGAATTGGTACTTAATTGTTTATATTTGTTATTTGTAGTAATTATCGAGTATTTGGCAAAAGATGGAGAAAAAGACGGGTTTTGAAGCATAAACGAAGAGTTTGAGAAAGTTGCTGATTCTGACATCAATACGCCGTATCATCCTAAAAGCATACGCCGTATCTAAGGACTTTGAAGAACTCAAGACCATTGTCTGACTTTGAAGAATACGTTGTATCCACATCAGTATATACGCCGTATATTATACTTTGGTCAAATATCAAGAAAAACACACTTTCAGCCAATACTCCGTATCCAAGAAGTCCAATACACCGTACCGGAGGAGCTCAATACGCCGTACCCAAGAAGTCCAATACATCGTACCGAAGGAGCTTAATACGCCGTATCCAGGAAGTCGAATTCGCCGTATCCAAACCAGCTCAAGAAAATTCTAGAATATTTTTTTTGTGGAGCCCACGCCAAGCAACCTTGATACGCCGTATTGAGTTCCAATATGCCGTATCGACCAATTTTCAGAGTCTATAAATACCAAACCCTAAATACGACTTTATGTATGCTTTTTACCACCAAGTTCGATTTTCAAAAGATCTATGAAGCCATGAAGGTCCTATAAAGTGGTCTAATCGATGGGAAAACTCTTGTAATCTATACACTCCACTATATGCGTTCGGTTAACATTATGTTTAATCGCTCATCTACGATTTCGTGTATTGTTACAATGACTATCGGCTGATACCTTTAGGTATTAGCCATGCTTATGATAATATAATATTTTGATTTGTCTTTATATCGATTGTTCTTTATTCGTTGCATGTTGATTATGTTTATCATTTCATACCTGTTTATGTGCTTAATTATGTGTTTTCCCTATCATTCAATTGGGTCTAGTCCTACATATTTAATATGATGCAACTTCGGTGTTGTTTGGGCGTAGGCTAAGAGTCTGGGACAAAAACATATAACGCTTATTCATATAGCTAGAATAATAGGATCACCAATAGAAAGCCATGTTTTGATCTATGGTTAAGTGGATAGGTAGACTAAGCCGGTGACTTAGGATTACGCATAACGTCCTGTTTCTATAGATAGTTAAATGGGTATGGACTACTAGTATATGAATTTTCATTAAGCAATAAGTTGGTAAAGCCTCTATGAGCTAGGATTCAATATAACCACCAATATAGTTTCCTAGATAGATTATAATCAACGATGTGAGCTTTATGCGGGTTTAGATTAATTGTGACAGGATTAACTAGCGACAAACCTCGAGTCTAGGGAGAAGATCCACCTAACTTTGGAATGATATACCACCAACGAATTAATACAATCATTGCACGAATAGACAATCAAGGCATATTATTAGATTAAACTGGCTAGTACGTTTTCCTCAGATTTGACTGCTTCCCAATCTTTTGTTAATCATTTGTGTGCGTTATTTGTCATCATCTTTAATACCCCCATATTTGACATATAGCAGCGGAAGCTAATTTGGTGTATTACTTCATGAATCAACAGTCATAATTATAGAAAATGACTCAAAAGAGACGTTTTAGAAAATTTAGTTATCATTCAATATCATATCATAGTTTTACAAAGGAGGTCCCAAAATACATTGAAAACATAAAAGTTGAATGATAACAAGTTTGGACGTCCTCAAGTCCAATGTCACTCCGTGCCATAGATTGCTCAATTACCTAAGATAAACATGCTAAAAGGGTCAACACAATGGTTGAGTGAAATTCACAGTGTTTGAAATGAAATGTTTGAATACAAGTCATCATAAGTGGTAATAATTGCAACGAATACAATTATCATGAAAAGCATGATTATTGCCCTAAGCTTATGCAACCAAACATTAACATACGAAGTCAATTTAACGACTTAAAGGAACAACTGTCCTTAAGGAAAGGTAACTTGCCAAAGTTATCCTTTGTTCTCAAATATAGTGCATTTGGTTACCCCATGTACGGGTACACCAACGGGAGTTGTTACCCCCAATAGATCTATTCACAATATTCGCGTTCACTCGCAAATGACTAATGGTTCATGATTAAGAAATATTGGTTAATCATGACAATATATACCCTTGGTATATATTAATTTATAATTTTATCCTTTTACTTTATATCTTTTAACATTTAAACCCTTAACTTTAGAGTATGGCAAAACAAACCCATGAAGTTTAACTTTAGGATAATTACATTTTTGGCCTAAAAGTTATAAAGTTTCATAATTTACAATATATACCCCTTTGCATGAAATGTGTATCATTTTTAGTCCAAAAACCATGCAACAAGTATTTTTGAAATCCAAACTTAATTTGCAGCTTATAGCTTATTAAAATAAGCTAAAATAAGTTACTTTTACGAGCTTATAGCTTATAGAAAGAGCTTGTGAGCTAAAAATCATAAAATGGGCACGTTTGGTTTAGGAAAACCAAACCATGTGGGTTTGTGGTTCAAGGCTTAAACAAGTGACTTATATAGGATCTAATAAAGCTTATGAAAGTTCTAAAACAAGGCAAGAGCTTATAAAATAAGTAGAAGACTTACAAACTTGAAAACGGGTCGAAAATGAGGGTTTTGGTTCGAATGACTTGGAGACGAGTTCTAAGGCTTCTTCTTCTTAATCCTTGGCTTCTAATCTGATCTAAGGACTTCACTTCTCTTCTAAGACATGGATTGGACACAACTTGAGGTAGTATAGAGTTTTAGTGAATGAATTTTAAGGGTGTGGTGGTCTCGGCTTTATATAGGGTCGAAACCCTTGGTGTCCAAGTTCTATGCTTAGAATGGTGGCCAAGGGTTGTAGAGTAGTGATTATTGAAGGCTAGTGATGAGTATTGAGGGCTAGGACTAGCTATGCAAGGTGGTAGAAGGTGGTGAAGGGTTCGACCATCTATGGTGGTGACGAGTTGAACTTGGTGGCCAAGGGTGGTGATGGAGGTACTTGGGTGGCTGCTAGGTGATGTGGTGGTGAAGGTGGTGGTGAGGTCATAGTGCTTTAGGTGCCTGAGATGCTAGTTAGGTTAGTTTTAGGTTTTAGTTTTAGGAATTTTTGAATTAGGGTTAGTTTTAGGTTTAAGGTTTTCGTTTAGGTTTAGGGTTTTAGATTAGGGTTTTAGGACGAATTAGAGTTTAGGTTTAGGGTTTAGATGTTGTGCATTGAGTGTTATACCTTGTGCTAAAGTGGTGGTAAGAAACTAAAATGATTTAGGAGGGAAATGAGCTTATTTTGAATATCATGCATGGTTGGCTTGTACACTGGGCTTTAGAAGGTTGTACTAGGGTTTTGGAGGGAAAAGATATTCAAATGTTGTGCTATGATACTTGTACACATGCCTTGAACATTTGTACACTTGTTTTGACATGAAATTAGGGTTTTTGGAATAAACGTTAACGTATAATACTTGTTTTGATATAACGTTGTAAATGGTACGTTAAATGGATAACGTATATGGTAAAAAAAATGATATTAGAATATAGACTTGACATATTAGGACGTTTACTTGATATAAACGTAGATATAGTTGGTATTGGTTGTTGTATGAGCTCGTTTACTTTGATTATGTAAGTTACGTTACATAATGGGTGGAATAAAGCAAAAATATTCCCGTGAAAATGGTTGTACTTAATTTAATAAGTAGATATTACATTGATGAAAATTGCATCTAATTTAATAGTTGGATAATTACATTGATGAAAATTATAGGTTGTTATATCATCTTAGGATAATTAGAACTAAACTCGTGCCAATCTCTCAGGCTGAAAACCCCCTTTGCGGTAGTTTAGGTTTAATTAGATTTCATTAGAATAATTAGATTAGATTAGTACTAAACCTAGGTGAATAAAATACCAGTAGAATTAAGAGTTAACTTTCACTCTCAGTGATCGACACCCTACTTACCACGAAGCTACATCTGATCGGGTACACTGCCCGTTAGAGTGTTGTTTTAGGTATAGTCGGCATAAAATAAATAGTAAAACTTGATAATAAATAACAACCTACATGACGACACATCAATAAGCGTATATGTAAATGCAATGTGTAATTGTATAACATTGTGTTAATTAAGAACAATATATTGTTTATGCAGTAGGATATATACGAAACCTGTGGCATTCTTATGGTAGTAAGAAAGTCTTTGATAATGTGGATTATCAGTTGAATCAGGAGATGCACCAGGAAGAACATTTAGACTCCGATGCCGAGACTGAGATTTCCAAAGGCTTTCACCTTATATTGGCATAACTCCTTTGCCGATCTCTTGCAGCTTGCAAGCGTTGTCAAATTTGCACAATCTCTTTTTTTAATAACATAATACATCACATGGGGTTTATAATACGTACCCCTACACTTGAGCTTTTTACATGCTCGATATTTACAATCTAACTAATGACCCATTTTGAGGTGGATCAAAATAACATAGAGATCATTTGACAAACATATAGGGGTATTGACTTAACTTTTCTTCCCCATTCTTCCGCAAAATAAATAATACCATGAATCCCAATCGTCCCAAAACTGTATTTACAAAGACAAGGACTTAGCAACTGTAACACCCCAAAAAATGCGTGTCGCAACGAAAATGCGTCCGGGGGAGTTACTTCATAATACACAGCGCTAGATACAAGAGAACGACTTCTAAATGTGTCGTTTGAAAAATAATCTAGTTGATTTCCTTGAAATTGATATAATGTTTGTCCCATAATTGCATCACAATGAAAAGCTTAAAATTAACACAACGAGATTTGGCCACTTGTATGTATGTAGAAATTCATGAATGAAATCTTGTCAGTTTAGACTCCAATGCACATCAAATAATCCAAGCATCTAATTCACCTGAGAAAAACATGCTTAAAAAGGTCAACATAAAGTTGGTGAGTTTATAAATTTGTTTAAGTATAAATGATGAACCAAAGTTCTGTCAAGTGTGTATGACCATTTAAAATCCTTAAATGTCCTTTTAAAATGTATGTATGATTTTTAGAAATCAAATAGTTGTAAAGTATGCATGACCATTTAAATTCCTAAATAGTCACAAAATGTACGTATGAACGTTGTACCGCAACTGTTCAAAGCATGTAAGATATTTATATATACATCAGAAAAATGTTTCAAGTATGTGTTGCCATTTTATTCAAGGCACAGTAAATATCCATGTGAGTATAAAATAATGATTACGATTACTCTAAGCTCATGAAACAGATGCGCTAACAGAAATAATAGCCATGTGCTTACACCGGATGTCCCCACCTGGACACCCTCAGCATTGAATTACTTTACATGTGCCTACACCAGATGCCCCCACCTGGACACCCTCAGCATTGAATTATTTTACGTGTATCTACACCGGATGCCCCCACCTGGACATCCTCAGCATTGAATCACTTTATAAAATACAACCTGAGCTAATCCGTAATCATAAAAGTATAGTATGTGTTTATGTTCAAAAACTAAACCAAGTATTGTATCTCCTCGCGAGATGTATAAATGAGTATATAAACCAAACAGGTAATCAACCATATAAATGCATTTGTAAACAAGCATGTTCTCACCCCAAAATATATGTAAAACGAGTAAAAACAGGGGAGCTATAAACTCACAATATCCTTTAAAAACAATCACGTTGTTATAAGATAACCGAGCAAGTAAAAGAGTTTATAGACAAGCATGTATCCCCCTCGCGGGTTTATAAAACATTCAAAAGATTGAAAAGCGAGGCTATGAAACTCACCTCGATGATGAAGAACGATTGACAGATATGCATCTAATATGCACAACACGAATGGAAGACGAAGCGGCTCGATCAAGGACTTGAAACTAATCTTAATGGCTAAGTCTCACTAGCCTAGGATAATGTATTTGGGTTTCCCGATGAATGATTACATCAACACGACACGTTGATAAAAGATCTAGATTTAAAGTTGTAATAGTTTGGTGGTTGGTTAAATAATTAAATTGAAAAGTGAATGCAAAGTACGTAATATATTCTTTATATATTACATATGAAAAATAAGCTCTTATATAATTCATACCGTGAATTATGTAACAAAGACAACAATCTAAAGATTACTGAAAAGTATATAATACCTTGCAGGTATTATATAATAAGTGTGAGTAGTTATTTAACCGATTAGCCACCATTATATATATTCGGTTTTAATATTTATTAAAACTTTAGGTTATTTTTATTTGTTGTTTCATATGAACCCAACGAACCCTTGTTGTTTCGCTAAACCAAACGCCCTTTTTGTTGTCTTCTCTAAACCCAAACGCACCCCTTGGTTCTTATGTTAACCCAAACGCCCCTTTATCTCAACTCTGCCAAACCAAACGCCCCTTTATCCCAAGTCTGCCAAACCAAACACGCCCCTTGCGTGTTTCTGCTATACCAAACGCACCCTAACTGTGTCAAACCCAGAAACAAACACCCCTTACGTTTTCTATTATGCCAAACGCACCCTATTTGGTGTTAATAACCCGAAACAAACACCTCCTTGTGGCTGTCATAAACCAAACAGCCCTCTTCGGCTGTTAAACCCACAACCAAACGCACCCTTATTGATTTATATCAAAACAAAACGCACCCTTTTGGTGTAACAATCAAACCAACGCACCCAGTTGGTTTTCTACATAACCAAACACCCCTAGTCTGTTGTAACAGCCAAAACGCACCCTTCGGTGTGCGTGACAGCCAAACCAAACACCCCTAGCTGCTGTCACTATACCAAACGCACCCTAATGCAAGCCAAACGCACCCTTTCGGGTTATAACCCAACCCGAACGCACCCCTTTCTGGGCTGACCCGAAACCCACGCACCCTATTCGGTGATATAGACCACAAAACAAACACCCGTGGTGGTGTGGTGGCTGCCAAACGCACCCTTGGTGGTGGCTGCCACCCACACGCGCCCTAGTGGGTTGAGAACCAAAACCAACGCACCTTTTTCTTGATGTATAAACAAAACAACGCACTCCCCGGTGCCATATTTAAAACCACACGCACCCCATGGCTGTCGCGGTGGTGATGGCAGTGGTGACATGATGGTGATGATGCGAGTATGATAATGATGATGGTGATATGATGATGATGATGATGCGATGGTGGCGGTGGTGGTGACGCGGCTGAGACAGCCGGAGGGGGGTGGCGGCTGTGGGGTGGCCACGGTGGTGGGGGGCGCGTGGCAGCGAGTGGTATAGGGGATCGGAGAGATCGGGTCACGAGGAGTATTTTTGGAGTTGGCCGGAAAAGTTTTCCGGCGGCGGCGCGGCGGTGGTGGCCGGAGGTGGTGGCGGTCGCCGGAAATATTGAGAGAGAGGGAGGAGCATGTTTGTGTGTGTGTATATATGAAATGAAAATGAATAAAAGTTATAATTTTTTTTAGTTATAAGAAAAGTGTAAGGTGTATAATAGTTGAGGGTTGATTATGTAACTTTTTAATATAGTTTTTATAACTATCGGTTCGGGACTCGTTTGGAACTGTAAAACGTTGATTCGAGTCACCGAAACTCGGCAATTGTTTTCCAAATCATTTTTCGATATAAACGAGTATTTATATTGATAATATTTTTATAATATTTATTTTTTAAACAATTTATAAAAATGTTACGTTATTTTTTGGTGATCGGTTAGTCTCGTCCGAGAGTAAATCTATAAATAATTTTTAAACCGAATATTCGTGTTTTCAACAAACGTTTTCGGAATAAAACGATGACTAATTATTTAAATATTTTTATTTAATAAAAAGTGTTAATTAAATATAACATAATTATTTTATGTTTCTAAATCTTGCGAGGGCTTTCAGTCAAACTTTCTTGACTGTTTTCGGTAGGCTGTTAACGAAACCGGAGTTCAGTGAACATTTCGTGAACCGTGCGGGTAAGATGTTCGAATATGTGCGCTTATTTATTAAAATGGGACGAACTATAGTGAACAAGATATTTCTGTCGTCTAGTTAATTATGAAACGAACAGAACACACGCTTGTCCGGGGATCCTACAGGTACTCTGCGGATTTGTTGACGTCGTCAATGACTTGAAAACACAGGGTGTTATAGTAAACGAACCGGACATTCAGTGAACATTTCGTGGACCGTGCGGTAAGATGTTCGATTATGTGCGTTTATTTATTAAATGGACGAACGTGAACAAGATTTTATGTCCGTTTAGTTAAATGAACGAACATGAACACACACTTCGTTCGTTTATTTGCATTCGTGAATGTTCAATTATGTTGGTCCGATTACGTTCGTTTACGCTCGATTATTTCGTTCGTTTATGCTCGATTATTTCGTTCGATTAACATCTCAAATATTGCAAATTTTTATTAACTTGTAGTATACCAATTATTTCAAAGCTCCCTAAATTCCTAACAATAATATACCATATACGTAGTACTTAAATACTTGTTGATTTCTTTTAAATAATATTAAATTTTGATGAAACTGAAAAGTAAAAGCAAAACTCGTCTTAAAAAATGCGGGAAATTTGGCGCCACTAGAATTCACATTACAAGTATATTATAATAGGGTTTTTCTATCTTGTGCCTTAGGGGCATATGATAAGAACACCAAAAGTACAACAAAAGTACATAGGGTCTCACAGAAAAGTACATATTTTGTGGATCCCTATGTACTTTTCTGTGAGACCCTGTGTACTTTTGATGTTCTTATCATGTAATATATTATATATATATATAAGATATTTTTCAACTTTCTCATCTAATCATTTATATTTTCAACTTAGATCTAAAACTAAGAGTTAACACTCTACTCTTTTTACCACAAAATTCTACCTTCTTCTACAATCTAAACATGGGTTGATCTATTAACATCGATTAGTAAAATCTACAACTAGTGGTGATTCCTTTTCCACCAATTTTAAAATGATCTTTTCTACTTTAGTTTGTAGAAGATAAAAGTTTCTTTGATTCTTACTTGTTTTAGTTATTGTTAGATAAAATTGACTTTACTCATTGTATATTTATCTGCTAGTAAGCTTGTTCCCAGATTATGTTTTTGAAGTAAGACCTTAACTTGTTCTCGGGTTTGTATTTACACTTTCCTTCTATATTGAATATCTTAGGGATCGTTTACTGACACATTATTTTTATGGCTATGTATTAGACAAAAAAGTATACAAAATTTATAGTTATAGATGTAGTCATTGTTCACTGAAATTTATAGTTAAAGATATTAAGATGTAGTCATTGTTCACTAAAATATATATATATATATATATATATAGTTATAGATGCTAATATGTAGTCATTGTTCACTGAAATTTATCGTTATAGATGCTAAGCTGTAGTCATTGTTCATTGTAGATGTCTGGATGTGAATGAAGTGAAGGCACTCCAATAATGGAAAGAGGTCCTGGTATTATTAATGTCGAAACTAGTAATTCAGAAGAAGGTATTGCTGCACAACAAGAAAATGTAGCTAGTACCGAAGAACATACATCATTCAAGAAAAGAAAAAGGAAGAAGACCGCAGGAGTTTGGGCACATTTTGATGAAATAAAGTTAAGTAATGAAACCGAGATGGATGAGTGCAAACATTGTAGTGAAAAAATAAACAAGTGTAAAGACGGCTCCACCGCACCATTACACAGGCACATCAAGATTTGTTCGAATTTAAAAGTTTTTGAGAAAGGTCAACTGAACTTAATGCATTTCTTGGAAAACCAGGTTCTTCATCAGTGGTGCAAAACTGGAAGTTTGACAATGCTAGGATGAGAGAGCTTGTTTCCCATATGATCATGGTTCATGAATTGCCTTTCACATTTGTTGAATATGACTTGTTTAATTTGCTTATCAAGGAAGCTAACCTGGCATTTAACAAGATCTCACGTGCATCAACTAGACAAGATTGCATTTCCAGTTATGAAATTGGAAGGAAAAAAATTCAGAAATTGTTAAATTCTGTCAACCGTGTGAGCATTACAATTGATATGTGGACATCGAATCAGAATATCCATTACATGGTAGTCACTTGTCACTTTGTTGACTCTGATTTTAAGTTAAACAAGTGCATACTTAGTTTTGTTGATGTGCCTCCGCCATATTCTGGAATTGGCATCTATGATTGTCTCTTCAAGTGTTTAAAAGAGTTGAATCAACGGTATTGTTTAGCTCGGAGCAAGTATATCCTGTATTAAGAGCAATCCTCTTTGCATCATCTTTCTTCCTTTTTTTGGCGTACTTCTTGATATCAAAACGTTCTTCATTTTCTCCACCAAATGCCAACTCGAGTTCATCCATGCAAAATAAGTTGTCCGTGATGATTTTTGTGTTTGGATCGTCCGCGTAAACAAAGTTCACCTTGTTTGCAGTATTGGGCTCTAGAGAAGGCTTTACAACCTGCAAAAATGTCATTTTTAGATGATGGACAGAGTTTGACTTTAAGGTCAAACATTATGGATTCCAAATTTTAACCTATAGGTCTTATTAAATGGATTGGTAAAAATAGGTCAACATACCGATTAATCGGATAAATTTTTTGAGATCAAAAGGATGATCAAATGGGATCTATAGGTTTGACATGAGATACATTTACGAACGAGGTTCCAAGTTTTTGTAAATTGATCAAAATTTATAAGGTATGATTCGAGATTTGAGTTAGATTCGATTCGTGATAGAGATTATTAGTGATTACACGTTTTTTAAATCAAATCGTGGTAATTGTTGGTAAAAGTTGCGACGTGGTTTTTGCTTCATGAACGAGGTCTCAAGTTTATCGAATTTGATCATGTTTGAGGTGTTTGATTCATAATTGGTGATAGATTCGAGGTTAATTGGTGATTTTCGTCATCAGATTTAGGTGCTGTTTGGTTTGTAAAAAGGTTTAAAATCATAATGGATTCAGATTTGATATAAAAGAAAATAATATAAAACATATAAAACATATTTAATTGTTGAAGCTATTTTAATAGATTCATATATAATAAAGTAAGGCTATATAAATTTTTGAAAAAATTACATGTTTCGTCCGTGTGGTTTACCTAGAAATCATGTTTCGTCCCTATTTGATTTTAATTACACTGATGGTCCCTATTTTATCAAACATGTTTCACTGATAGTCCTTATTTTAGAAAATAGGGACTATCCGTGTAGCAAATTTCAAACAAAATTAATTACACAGTTGGTCCCTATTTTGAAAAATAGGGACCATCGGTGCAATTAGTTTAAAAATTAAGAACCATCAGTGTAATTAAAATCAAATAGGGATGAAACATGATTTTTGGTCAAACCACAGGGACGAAACATGTAATTTTTTCTAAATTTTTTATTGTTAGTTTAAAGATCGGATGTGAGTGATAAAAGTGGAATGTGGTTCATTTCCTATTGATTATCAGCAAAACCCACCGATCATATATTGATTAAATTTTCATTACTTGGCTTATTTTTTAATCCAAAGTAGCATACTAAACATTTATTACAAGGAATACTAACATTCTTTTGATTCAATAGCCTCATACCAAGTGGACCCTATTGTTTTAGCTCTATTTTTGTGGATTATTGTTGCTTGTGACATGAAGGAGCCTATATTCACATTTGAGGTTTGTTGAAAAGTTTGCTACAATACTCAATTGGTGGAATAGTTTGTTGGAAAAGCGGTTACAACACTCAATTGCTAATAAGGATGGAATGTAACACCCCCAAATTGGGTCGCAGCGGAATGATGTGTATCCGGGAGCGTTACATCACAGATCAATAGCACAAGATATGAGAACGACCTCAAAAAGAGTCGTTTAAAAATACGATACATTGGATTTATTGAAATCGTTTGTTACAAAGCACGAAGGCTTAAATAGTTCAACATTTGAAATAAAGATTCTAGATCATAACAATCGTCCCGAAATATAATGACTCCAAATCTTTATGCATGACACCCAAAAGACTATCCCAATGTATCCTGTGCACCTCGTGCATCATTGACCTGAGAAAAACATGCTTAAAACGTCAACATAAAGTTGGTGAATTCATAGGTTTATGTAAATGAAATGTAGGACCGTAAGATTTTCAAGTGTATGATAATGCAACAGATGCAAACATCACAAAATGTAATTACGTTTCCCTAAGCTCATGACACCGAAGCTCGACATGTATGAAATTCAATATAAATTGCCAGTATTGCCCATGATGATGTTCTAACCCGCAACATCCTAAATCTGACATGGTATACGTCCGTTGTTCGGAAACACGACACAGTGAGCATGACTCACCCGAACGGGGATGTCAATCCCAAATAGATCTATTTATAACATTCGCGCTCACACAACGTAATTGACAGTTCATGATAATGGGCTCAGAGGGTCATCGCTACTTAGGCAAACACGTAATCATGTAAAAATGTACACTTGCGTCCAATCGTAAAACAATGCATGTTTCTCGCCCCAAAAGTTGTAAATCATTGTTATAGTAAAACATGGGGCTATGAACTCACCTCAGCAAATGTAGTGAATGAAATAAATCAAGTGAGTGAGTCGACAAACGAAGTCCGAATGCAACCTAATTAAACATAGGTCGTATGAATACTATGTACTTTGAATAACTAACGCCATACATAATTCTATATAGTTACATCACCACCTAAAAGTGTTCATTTAATTGATAAAATTAAACAATTTGATTTGCATTGGTAAAATAAATGTTCATGTAGTTGAAATCGTAAAGATAATATATTCGTCCAACAATTTGTTATTCGTCAAAAACACTTGATGTATTATTTATAAAATTTTATTGTATAAATAATTTAATTATTTGAGAATATAATATTTATAAAATTAAAAACATTTATAAATATTACTTTTAGTAAAAACGTCATATCTTTCTCGTTTCAAATCCGTTTTGCATATTCTTTACATCCGTGTTTTCGTATTTGAATGATTTTTTAAAATATCATATTTGTAAATATTATATTACTGATGAACAGTAGCATTTAATCCGTTAATAAATTATATAAAACTACTTTTATATAATTAATTGTTATAATATTAAAAACGTCGTAATTTATTCGTTTCACCTCCGTTTAACACGTTCTTTATGTGTATGGTTTTGCATTTGGAAATAAAATCAATTATTACATTTATTATATTTATTTTTACTGTTGTGAACAGTAACAGTGAGTATAAGTTTATAAAAATACTTTTTATAATATTAATTGTTGAAATCGTATAAAAATCATATCTCATTCGTTTTAATTCGGTTTTTAGTGATTCTTTCGCCCACGTCTTCGTAATTAAAAGTTCTATCCAACAAAAATATTTTTCATCAGCCTACTGTCGTGAACAGTACCCAGTTTTTATAAAACTACTTTTATAAAGTTACTTTTGTTTATTTTATTACATAAACTTGAAAAAGTCATAACTAATTCATTACCCATTGGATTTTCAAGTTTCTTATTGATTTAGAAAGCTATTGATATGTATTATTTTATAAAATTATAAAATAATTTTCCCCAGTTACTGTTTGCTACAGTAACTTCGATTTCTTTTATAAAAATACTTTTATAAATGTAAATCTTGTAAATATCACAACTCCTTCGTTATTTATCGGATTTTCAAGTTTCTTATTGATTTAGAAAGCTATTGATATGTATTATTTTATAAAATTATTAAATAATTTTCCCCAGTTACTGTTTGCTACAGTAACTTAGATTTCTTTTATAAATGTAAATCTTGTAAATATCACAACTCCTTCGTTATTTATCGGATTTTCAAGTTTCTTATTGATTTAGAAAGCTATTGATATGTATTATTTTATAAAATTATAAAATAATTTTCCCCAGTTACTGTTTGCTACAGTAACTTCGATTTGTTTATATAATCTTTTAAATAACTTGTTTTTATGTGTAGATAACTTATATATATTATCACAAGTCCTTTAATTTACACAATG
>BQNB010044258.1:0-45000 GCA_026074375.1 Tanacetum coccineum | reverse complement strand
TTTGGTCGTTCTATATATATCTTGTGTTATTGATCTATGAAGTAACATGCCCCGGACCCTTATTCCGCTGCGACCCAATATGGGGGTGTTACACTCTCCCTTGATTACCTTTGTCATTGTTACTAAAAATAACCAGAAAATTATCAATAGAACCAGTTGGAAAAAGGTGTGTATAAAATTTTGAGCTTTAAGTTCGAGTATGAAAAACTTCGTATTAGATGATCGATACGTCGTATTCAATAGGTCTGAATACGCCGTATTCAATAGGTCTGAATACGCCGTATTAATCTGTTGAATGAATACGCTGTATTGGATAAGAATGTTGGATACGCCATATCCAATGGAAGTGGATACGCCGTATCAGGTTATCGACCAGAACAACATATTAGAAAACAATTAAACACACAAATAATTAAACTAACAAATATACAAGCAAATAATACAAAAATATACAGATCTATATAGAATTATACACTAGTCTAAATTACACTAATCCTAAGGGTTAGACTATTCTAACGTTAAAAACCAAAATATCAAATAAAAATCAAGATTAAATTTTTTACTCCCCGGCAGCGGCGCCAAAAACTTGATGTGTCGGTGTGAGGTTGTAATTTATGTTTCAAGTTTTAAATTTATATTTTTTCGACTTTACCAAAAACAACACTTTAACGGGTATTGTACCCGGTCAGATGCGTGTTTCGTGGTAAGTAGGGTGTCGATCACTAAGAGCGAGAAATAATCTTTCAATTTATTAATATTTTGGTTATCTAAAGTAAGTTAATTCTATTATATGGTAAACCTAAGCTAAACCTATGTTAATCCTATGTCTAACAGATAAGGGGGGGTTTTCAGCCTGAGAGACTGGCACGAGTTTTGTGGTGACTTAGATCAATTTAAGACATAATAACACACACAAATATATTAACAGAAGATAAAAGAGCGATCTAGCCAAATAAAAGAAAACTGTATTAGCCATGATTAATCTAATTAGAACGTTGGTTTGTTTATTTAGTGCAATGACTACTTATCTCGAGGCGGCATATCATTCTTAAGACTTAGGCGTTACTTCTTCCTAAGACCTAGTTACAAAGAATTCTGTCACAATTAAACATATCCGCATAAAGCATCCTTATTTGATGATTAAAATCTATCTTAGGGGTTAAAGTAATAGTGATCTTGTTAAACCCTAGCTCATAGAGACTTTACCCACTTACTGCTTAAGGCAATTCATACACTAGTAGTCCACTGGCCAAGTCTTTACCAATTAATTGAGAACGTACTCGTTGATCCCAAGGGTCACCTGTCGATCCAACTAAGCTTGCAATCTAAAGGTAAAGATAGGTCATAATTCATGATCCTATTGGTCTAGATGAATAAATTACTATATGGAGAGCCATCCCGGCATCTAGATTACTTGGTCCATAGCACTAGGTCTAGTTGAATGATAGGTCGCATACAAAAGCACGTAAACAAGTATAAACTGATAAACATAAACAAGCAATCAACGATAAATTAAGCAATCGATATAAACAAAACAAAACATTCAAATCTTTATAATAATGGCTAATACCTAAAGGTATTAGCCTTCAAACGTCATAATCAATACAAGAGTAATAATTTAGCCAAGATAAACTAACCGAGTTAATGAATGATACCAAAAAACTGAACGATTACAAGAGTATAAGAGACTACAAGGTGTTTCCTATGGAATTAGTTACTATGCTCGACCTCTTCTGCTCTTCTAAAAAATTACTTTTATGGTTAAGGTATCGAAAATATGATTTAGCACACTGAAAACCCATTTTTAGGTTTTTTATTTATAAGGTTTGAATTTGGTCGATACGGCATATTGACTGAGGTCAATACGGCGTATCAGGGGTTTCTTGGAGTAGGGACCACGTTTAATATCTTCTAGAATATTTTATTACTATATCTTGAATATGGCGTATAGAAGTCTCTAAATATGGCGTATTAGATCTTGTTCCGTCGTGGTCTTTTGTGAAGTGCAGACACAGATACGCCGTATCTTCCTTGATGGATACGGCGTATTGGATGCCAGAATCAATTTCTTCATATTTATTCGGTTAGGCTCCAGAATGTGTACCTTATAGCTAATCTTCACCAAGTACTCCATAATTACTGCAATTCTCAGATACGAACGATTAAGTAACAATTCTTTGCAATATTTATACAAAATGGGTTATTTATATGGGATAAATGATGCTATAAAAGTGACGTTATTTGATGTCATCAAGTACGTGTAACAGATGTTTGATGTGAGATCCTGGCATTTTCATAATAGTGTTTAAGAGTCTAATTTACAAACTCGGTTCCATTATCTGTTTTGATGTGTCAGACAGTTGCCTTCAAACGAACTTGTATTTGCTTCAAGTATTTGATTATAACCTCAGGAGCTTCATCCTTTGATCTAAAAAACATAACCCACGTAAACCTTGAATAATCATCGACGATAACCAAGATATACTTTTTCCTATTTATACGCTCGATACGCATCGACCCGCAAAGACCAATATGCAAAAGATATAGTTTTTCTTGATTAGTGTCTTCAACTTTGGGTTTATGAGAGTACTTCTTGCTTTTCCTTAGAGAACATGCAAAACATAAGTGATTTTTCTCGAATTTCAGCCTAGGAAGCCCTCGAACAAGACCTTGCTTTGCTAACTAGTTAAGAGTATCGAAGTTTAAATGAGACAACCGTCGGTGCCATAACCAGATTTTAGTCTTGGAGGCTTTAGATAACAAAAAAATCAGAGAAGACTTCAGCATATCATCGAGTGAAATAGTGTACAAATTTGTGTCTCTGGATTCGAAAATTAAATCAACACCTTCCAAATCCTGAACACATCAAGTGTGTTTCCAGAATGCTACTTCGAGATATGAGTCACAAAATTGACCCACAAAGAACAGAGTGTAACATTTCCTAGCTGATAGTCACCATAACCCATTATCTTTGCAATATGATCATTACCAAATCCGACGGTACAAAGAAATTATGCTATAAAGTTGATAAGCTGAGAGCGTTGTCTGGTCATGCGCTTCCAGCATCCTGAGTCCAAGTACCACAGGATAATTTGGACGACATGCAATGGACACGAGACGAAGATGGAGAATTTGAAACTGCGGATCCCTAATTTTTGTTGGGTTCCAAGATGTTAGAAGGCCTAGATCCTAAGATACTAGGGGCATCATTAAAACTTATAGATTTTGCAACTTTGGTTCTCTTACGGTATACCTTAACTTCTGGACTAGGTGTAAGTACTGGTGTGGGGCTGGTTTCCTTAGGAGGCACTATGGGATTGGCAGTGATTTTAGT
Organism: Tanacetum coccineum; assembly: GCA_026074375.1. Taxonomy (NCBI): domain Eukaryota; kingdom Viridiplantae; phylum Streptophyta; class Magnoliopsida; order Asterales; family Asteraceae; genus Tanacetum; species Tanacetum coccineum. The sequence continues at coordinate 41,666 of BQNB010044258.1, read as the reverse complement.
CTGAGGGCACTGTGTTCCAATTATAGTGAAGGTCCTGCCGGTAGGTAGCCACCTATGTCTAACACTAGTAAATACTTTTCCAGTGGGTTTCCATTCCATCTTTTTGCTCTTATTAGACTTATATTTAACACGCTTATTCACATCATTTATATAAGTAACAACACATTGATCATGATTAGCAGAAAATAAACAACCATTGCATGTAGAGCATACAAACTTAGAATTCACATCTTTTACAGCATGTTTAAAAATCGCATTACACAAAGACACACAATTCATTTTAGTTGAACTAGACATAACTTTCCTAGGGTAAACTTCTATGGTCTTATTTTTCTTGTTACTACTTGTTGCTGGCATGATCCTGTCTTTCCTTGTATTGTTATTAGATTGTGATCTGCTAGCACTAGTAGAAGGAACTACTCTTCTAGAAGACAACAAGGGATTGTTAGTGGTCTGTTTAGTCTGTGATGCAGGCTGTTTTTGTGTTGTACTGGATGTTGCCTTAGTTTCTTGAGACCTACTTTTTCTTGTTTTGTTCATTAGTGTGATGGTAACCAATTTATGTCTATCTACTTTGGAACTGAGACATGTCTCAGAAACATAAACTTACAATTCTTTAACGCGTTTTGTAAACTTTCAAGCAAAGTCTAAGTGAGGATCACTAGGATACTATTTTCTAGCTCGCTCTACAAGGTCGCGCAGTGTGATAGTATGTTCCTTAGATATCTGAAGATAATCCTCATGTGCTTCTCTATTGTTCTTAAGTCTTTGAGAAAGAGGTTCTAAGTCTAACTTAAACATTCCTGGAGCTATTACACTTGCATTTTTGACAGGTTCATTATTATCAGACACATTTTTTCTTTTAATGTTGTAATGTGTGCTCTCAACTTGCTTATCGAGAATTCCTTGGCTTGTAACTGAGCTTTAAGATCGTTTATGACAAAAATTCATTCATTGCAGGAGCATCCAAATTGCTACAAGATCTGTTATTTTGAAAACTTTCTTTGTTCAGTTGTAGTTTCAATTCAAGTGAAATACAGTGATTTTGAAGTCTTGAACATTGTTTGGAAGGTTCATTCATTTTTGAAAGCTCAGCCTCATACATTAGATTCCTAGAATACTCCTCAATATAGCTTTCTCTTAAACTTCCACACTCATCAAGGACTTCTAAATAATTTACAGCAGTTCCAAGAGTCGATTGTTTTCCAGAAGAAGTTCTTTCTTTTGAATTTCAAAACATTTCTTATCTACAGAACAATGTTCAATAGTAGCTTCCATTTGGTTAAACACCATTTTCACTTCATTGATTTCATTGTGAAGACCATTGTCAAAATCCTTGAACGATTCCCTTAAAGAATTTAAAAATGGAATTACTTGTGTTATGAAAACCTCTTTTGTGTGTTAAAAACCCTATGTACCCTCGGTTATTGTCGAAGCTGTGGTTCTTTCTTTCACCACCTTGTCAAAATTAGTGTTGATCCCTTCTTGACAGATCTTACTTAGCTTGTTAAAGCTTAGTTATATTGGATAAATCCAAGACAACTATAGTAGAAACTAAGATTGAGAAGATCACAAACTATGTGGAATCTAGTTTGTAATACTAAGAAGAACAATGAAACAGTAAAAACAAGATCTTTACTAAACTTTCAATATATTGAATACTATTTTGAATTACAAAATAGCTATGAATACTAACTATGATTGCTATGCAAACTATGAATACTAATATGAAAACTATGTGAAAGCTTATTTCTAGATCTATGCCTTAGGGTTCCTTTTATACACCAAGGAAAACCCTAATGGTCTTACAAAACGCGTCAAGTGATTATGATCTTTTCTATAAGTAAACATATAAGTTTATACATATCTTCTTTACAAATAATTGATACTTATCTTCATAAGTATTCTTGTTCTTCAATCAACCTTTATCTCTTCTCTGATATGTCTTTGATCTCATCTTTGACAGCATTAATCCTTCCAGCAGTTGTAATTACTCAGCAATTGTAACTGAGCACAAGCAACATTAACTACTTAAAAGTTTACTCTATTATAGAAGCCCTTAATTTCTAACAATCCTCCCCTAAACTTGTGATTGTCATTCAAATCTAAAGTTTCTTTGAAATCTAACCTATCTGTGCCTTGAGAGGATGCTTCCAAACACTTTACTGTCTTTGTCTGTTTGTTAGTATAAGATTTTCCTTAAAAGCTCATATGCCATCACTGAATATTTATCCACTTGTAGCTTGTTACTCAGTATCAAGTCTAAGTGATTTATCAATTGGACTAATCTTTCTAATCAGCATGGGGGGGAAAATATCATGTCCATCTCCACGTAGATACATGATAAATAGCACATGTATCATATAACCTCCATTTTAAAGGATCATGCATATACCTTTGAAGCTTCCATAGAGTATCATCATCATCTGGTTTAAACAACCTCTTCAACTCTACCTAAAGTTCTCTTTCTTTTTCTTAGTAGGTCTTTTGAGTTAAATCTTTCATAAAACTAAGACTCCATAGTTTGACTAGTAATCCATGTTTAAAACTTACTTTAGCATATCTTCAAAGATCTGTTATACCTATATGTGAGTAAACTACTATTGATGATCTTCTAATAATTTCTTAAGTCTTTAGTGTAAACTTCCCAGTCAATGATTGGGTATTTGGTTTGTAAGGCTTCAACATTCATCCCTTCTTCTGGAACTATGATCATTAGCTGTTGTAGTTGTTCTTGAGAAAATTTATCTTTTGATTCTTTAGCTGGTTCTGAGCCTTCTCCTATCTTTTGTCTCTTTGAACATCCATGATTAAGTTCTTGTTCAGTATCTCTCTTTGAACTTCCAACTATAACTTTAGGAACTGTATCATCACTCTTCATTTGAGTAAAAATATTTACCCTCTTCATTGTGGTCTCAAATAACTTCTTGACTTCATCAAAGGAAAGTTTCTTCAAATGTTTTAGAGTGTGACTCCCCATATTCTTGATATAATTACACATGTAAGTCCTTTGTTGAGCTTGAGTCATGGGCTTGTTCCTTCTTTGTTCAGCTCTTTGTTGGGCAAATTTTCTCTTTCTTTCATTTATAAGCTCTACAAGTAATGTTGATCCCAATCCTAGATTGATTCCTTACCTTGTAAAGAGTATGTTACCTTGGATAAATCCAAAATAACAATAGCAGAAACCTTGTGTGTATATCAAAGAGTATGCGGAATCTACTCTTTAATATCTAGAAGATATATCAATGAAACAGTAAATATGAATGAACAAAATATGTAACAAAATGCTTCAATATTATTAATGATAATAATACGAGTACTCTATGTAGTACTAGGGTTACAACCTTGAAGCTTACAAGACTCTTAATCTCTGGATCTGTGTATGTGTATTTGTGAAGATATGTTCAACTAATGCCCTAGAGCCTCCTTTTATAGACTAAGGAGTCCTAGTCGGCTTACAATATATTCCTAAGATATCTCAATCTTTTCTAAACATAAACGTAATCTTATAAATAAATACATATATATCTTGTACAAAAATACTTCAACACTTATCTTCACACGTATTCATGTTCTCCACACAATCTTTATCTCTTTAACCCGTCTTTATCCTCTTGATAGTAGAAAGTCTTCAAACAGTCGTAATCTTTCCACCAGCAGCACTGAGCAGCAGTAACTTCTAATAATCCATGAAGTCTTTTAAGACCGAACAATCCTCCCCTAAACATGATGTTCATCTTCTGAATCTTCAAGTTTCTTCTTTAAAAGTCTTCATCACACTTTAGGAAGATGCATTCAAACCTTTCATTTTCCTTTTCGCTGCTTTACCATAAGCTTTAGCAGTTGATAACACATCTCATTTTGATGATCAGTTTGAAGTTTCTTGTTGAGCATATTGGTGATGGTAATTGGTGTAAGGGGGTATCTTCTTTCAACCAACATAAAAATGTGAAGATTATCAAATCTTACAAAGTGAACTCCAGATGAATCAATCAACTTCCAAGTAGTCACCTGATCCTGGATCATTCTCCATACATCATTTTTTATGTACTGGTTCAAACATAAACTATCAAAATTCCTCCATTAACATTACCTCTTTCAATTCATCGTTCGGGCCTTGTATCACCATTACTTTCCCTTCACTATCTCCAAAGAGCTTCCAAGTATTCTCTATCTATTCCTTGTAGCATTCTTATCATTGAAGAGTATCTTTTAGATCTTCCATTGCTCTTATCAAATTCATAGGTTACTAACATCCCCTCTTTATGAAGTTTATACTCAATAATCACTGGCAATTTGGTAGCAAGTGGTATAACATCAATTGCTATATCTTCATCCCTTTTAATTACCAAAAGTTTCTTTAGCTTAACTTTATCATCTTCTTTAACTTCCCCTGATTCTTTTTCTTCCTCTACTTTTTGTTTCTTTGAGAATTCTTCCTGCTGTTCTTTCACTGCTCTTTTTCTTCCAATCATCTTCTTTCTGCTACCTTTTGCTATTTCCTCTCTACCTTCTTCCTTCTTTTCTTTGTTTTCCTATACCTCATATGCCATAGCTACAAAGGTATTTACTCTCTTCATTTCCTTGTCAAACAACTTTTGAATTTCATCAAAACTCTTTCCTTTTAGTTGTTTGTATGTATATCCACCCATGTGCTTAAGATAAGTAGACATTTGAGTTCTCTTTTGTGCTTTGGTAGGAGGTTTGTTTCTCTTTTCTTGTGCTCTAAGTGCTACAAAATGCTTTCTTCTTTTCTCCATCAGTTCCAAAAATAGTTTTACATTTTCCTCATCTATCAATTCCTCTCTTTCCTTTGATTGGAGTCTCTCAGCCAATAATCTATCAGCTTCCATTATAGCTTGTGTATTTTCCCATGACTCAATCAATGTTATGTTGGCTTCTTCTTCTTGTTTCCATGCCAGCTTTTGCTCTTCTAATAATTCAGCATCCAGTTTAGCTTGAATATCTCTTGCAATTTGTTCATCAAGAGCAATTTGATCTTTTTCATTCAAAGGAACCTTTTTTTCAGGTTCAATCATAATACATTTTCCTTTATCTTTAGAACTTGAAGGTTTTATCTCTTGTGGAACTCTGAACTCACTTGGCTCCTGAACAACCACCCATTTATCCTTGGGTCTTGTAGTTGTTGTTGTAGCAGCAGTAGTAACAACTTTAGGCTTAGCTTCTTTAATCTGTATAAGTGTCTGAGCCAAAGTGATTTCCTCATTTGTTGTAGGAATACTCTATCGATCACAGCAGTTGTAATGCATTTTCACCAGCAGTACTATCATCAAGCTTCTTAGTACTTTGTTCATCTTTCCCATCAACCTTAGCTTCCACAGGCATCTCAACATCATCCAAAACTCCAGTATCAAATATCAAGTCATCATCATGTCTTTCTTGAGTTTCATCAACCAAGGAAACATCAACATCATCATCAATATCTTCAATACTCCTCCCCTATTTGGATGCATCTTCAAGAACACCCAAACTCTCCTGATCTACAAAGTACTCAACTCTCCTAGACATACTAACTTTCCTGAGTCTTTTCAAACCTGTAGGTCTTGATATTTTCCTCCTTTCTAACCTCTGGATCCTCTTCTTCAAACAATGCCTCAATTGATAAGAATTTAAAAATAGTTGCAACTTTGGTGCCCATATCCTCTTAACAGCATTAACATTTGCCTGACAGTGGTAATTCACTGCCTAGCAGTATTAACTGAAGTCGAACAGTATTAACTTTATCTTCAATAATTATGCAACAACATGCCTCTATTCATCACAAGCACACTAGAAAAGACTAGATAGACATGTAGGAATTCATGAGGATCCATATTTATGCATAACGCATGAATAAAAGTTAAACTCTGTGAACCAAGACCATTATCTATCTTCAAAAAGGTGAAGCATTCAACAACTTGTATTCAACATGCTTTACCTGAAAATGTTAGTTCACAGCCAAAGATACAAATTCCAAACCATTTTCTTCTTAACATCATTAACCTTAACTAACTGGTTTAACAAAACAGTCTTAAGTATAACTAACAGTTTTAATTATACTTATCAGTATTAATTGAGAAAACTAACAGTATTAATCTTTTACAAAACTTTTACAAAAACATAAAGAGATATGGACAGTTAAGGATTCAGCATTCCAATACTTGTGACCAAGTATTGAAATCTACCTGCATCAAAACCTTTTGTAAGAAGATCTGCAACATTTAAATCAGTATGAATTTTAACCACTTGTATTAACATTTTAGTGTTGCAATCTCTTATAAAATGATGCCTAATCTCTATGTGTTTTGTTTTAGAATGTTGAACATGATTTTCAATAATGCAGATAGTACTGTTATTGTCAATATTAATGACAGTGTTCATGAAATTGTACCCATAATCCAGTAATTAGTTTTGAATCCAGAGTACTTATCCACAGCAACTTGCAACAGCCACATATTCAGCTTCAGTTGTAGAAGTTGCAACCATAGTTTGCTTTTTACACTGCTAAGATATCAACCTGTTTCCCAAAAACTGACATCCTCCAGTTGTAGATTTCCTATCAAGAGTTGCTCCAGCATAGTCACTATCAGTATAAGCAACCAGTTCAAATAGAGAATCCCTAGAATACCAAAGGCCTAAAGTTGGTTTGCCTTTCAAATATCTAAAAATCCTCTTTACTGCTAAGAAATGTGATGTATTAGGAGTAACTTGAAATCTAGCACATGCACATAATGCATCTGATATCTGGTATGATGTAGTAAGTACTTACAAAGAACCCATCATAGATCTATGAGTTGTACCATCACATCATCAGAATTCTCCATCCTGACCAAAAGGTTTTTCCAAACAACTGGATTGACGCGATTCACATCAGAGTAGTTGAACTTCTTCAAAATTCTAGCTACATATTTATCCTGACTAATAAATATGCCATCTTCCTTCTGTTGTACTTGTAACCCTAGAAAGAAAGTTAGTTCACCCATAGAACTCATCTGAAACTTATCTTTTATTAGCTTCTCAAAACCAGTACATAACTCCTTGTTTGTTGAGCCAAAGATAATATCATCTACATAGACTTGTACAAGCAAAATATCTCCTTCTTGCTTCTTGATAAATAATGTATGATCTATTCTTGCCCCTGTTAAACCATTGCTCAACAATATTGTTAGCCAAAGTTTCATACCCTACTACTTGGTGCTTGATCAACCCATTTAGGGCTTGGACCTACCTTGTACACTTTGTCTGGATGGTTGGGATCTTTAAATCCTAGGGGTTGAGTCACATAGACTTCTTCCTCAATGGTTTCATATAAGAAAGCACTCTTTAGATCCATTTGATATACTAGAAAACCCATTATAGAAAGCATAGCCTGAAAACTATCTTATTGCCTCAATTTTGACATAGGTGCAAAAACTTCTTCTTATTCAATACTTTCTTTTGTCTATGACCCTGTGCCAATACCTTGCTTTTAATCCTAATACACTATTCCCCTTCACTTTCTTGTTTCTAAAGACCCATTTTGTTCCAATGGCCTTCTTTCCATAGGGAGATCCACCAATATCTAAACTTGTTGAAGTTTGAATTGCAGAAGTTCTTCCTGCATTGCTTCCACCCAGGATGAATCAGATAGAGCTTTAGCAATGCTTGTTGGTTCAATCTGTGATAGGAAACAAGCATATAAACAAGTATTTAGGGTATCATGTGTTTTCTGCTCATACACATCACCGAGAAACCCTTGTTCAGAAGTAGGTTTTAACATTCTTCTTGTCTGAACAGTTGACTGCACATCACCAATCACATTGTCAATTGGATGATCTTTATGAATTCTTATATTGGGAGTGGTTGGAACAATATAGGAATTTGTAATATTCTCCAAATCAACTTTTGGTTCTTCTTCAGTGTTGTCTTCTTCATTTGGACTAGCAGTACTAACTGATGGACCAACAGCATTAAGTTCAAGACTACCAGTATTAAGATCAAGACTAGCAGTATTAACTTGTTGCCCAGTAGCATTAACATCTTTAGAACTGCTATCAACTAAAAACCTTTCTTGTTTAGCATTCTCATTATTTAGACCATCTTCATCCTGCTTTTGAGTATCATCAGCAGTGTTTGGTTCACCATTTTCAACATTCTCTGTAGGTGAATCAAAGTATAAAGGATCTTTCCAAATTGGCATCACAATGCACTCTTGACTGTTAACTTCTGATGTACCTATAGAGATATTAGAGACTATACCTGCATTTACTAGTATATAGTTCATAGATTGGGTTAGAGAATCAATATTAAACAGCCATTTTTTTTTTTTTTTGGGGGGGACCACAGTCCCTCATCATTAGACGGTTTTCTAAAAACCTAATATGCAAGTTTTCTTCTACCCTTTTGGTTCTAGTAGTGTAAACCCTAAAAGCTTTACCACTCAAAGAGTATCCAACAAAGAAACCTTCATCACTTTTGCCATCAAACTTGCCTAAACTATCCAAAGTATTAAGAATAGTAACATGGAAAACCAAAGGTCTTCATAAAAACTTAGAGTGGTTTAAAACTCTAAAAAGTTCATAAGGTGTTCTTGTTATGAGGCTTATACTAATACCCTATTTTGTACATAACAAAGCTAGTAGAGAACTGGCTTCTGCAAAATGTGGGTAGGTAACTTAGAGTCAGATATACATATGTTCTAGCATGCCAATCACTGGAGGCTTAGTAGCTAGAGGTATAACATCAATTGCTACCTCATCATCTTTAACTATCTCAATATACCTTTTCATCTCTGCCTCCTCTTGATCATCTTTTTCAACTTCCACATGCTCATCTATCTTCTGCTTCTTTAACATTTCAGATTCAAGTTCATCCCCTGCTCTTTTAGAGCTTTCCTTTGTTTCTTGTCTCATGCCTTTCACTACTTCTGAATTCATGTCCACAAAAGTATTTACTCTTTTCATTTCCTTATCAAACAACTTCTGGATTTCATCATAGCTTTTGCTCTTTAACTAATTATGTTTGTATCCAGCCATATTATTCAAATAGGTGGATATTTGACTTCTCTTTTGAGCTTTGGTAGGTGACTTTCTTCTTATCTCTTCAGCTCTAAGCTTTGCAAAGTGTTTCTTTCTTCTGTTCATGAGTTCTATAAACAATCTTGATCTTTATTCAATGGTTATATCTCCCTGTTCTTCTGCTTATAGTCTTTGAGCTAATTCAAAATCTGCCTACATCATAGCTTGTATGTTATCCCATGATTTAATCAAAGCTATGTTGGCTTCTTCTTCCTTTTTCCTTGCAAGCATCTCTTCTTCAATAAGTTTAGCTTGCAACTGAGCTTCAAGATTTCTAGCCATTTCTTCATCAAGAGCAACTTGATCTTTCTTCTTTAATGGCACTTCAGGCTCCACCATTTTTCCTTTGCCTTTGTCTTTTACTTGTGGAAGTTATGATTATGAAGAAGCAAATGTTTTTGTAGATGCAGATACTTGTTCTTCCTGATCATGAAATATAACTCCCTTAGTCCTTGGTCTAACAGATGTAACTGTTGTAGCAGCAGTTGTAACAGGCTTGGGTTTTGCAGTTTTGATCTCAATTAAAGTTTAAGCAAGAGTCAATTCATCTGGAATTTCAACACTGTCACTGGCAGTAGGAACTACTTCAGTAGCACTAACTGTAATTGACTTTGTAGTTGTAGCAAAACTAACTACAGACTCTTCAACCACCTTTTCAAACTCAATATCCTGCTCTTCCAACACACCTGTATCAAACATCAAGTTGTCATCATTCATCTCTTGAGTCTCATCCACCAAAGTCACTTCTGCATCAGCATCAAGATCTTCAATTTTCCTCTCCTGTTTTGATGCATCCTCCTGAGCACCCAAACAGGCACCATTAGAGGATTCTACCCTGCTAGAGGAACCAACCTTTCTTAACCTTCTTAGCCCTAAAGGTCTTGACTTCCTTCTCTTTTCTAACTGCTTAACTCTCTTCTTTAAACTAGTAATCTCCTTTTCTTGAGCAGTCTTAGCTTTCTCCAAATCAAGGACCTTCTCTTGTAGGTTGGTACACAAACTCATCAATTCAGCAAGTTGCATTCTATCCTCACCACTTTGAGGTGGATCATAAGAAGGGGTAGATACATGTTCCTCATGAGTAGTCTTTTTAGTAGTAGGCTCTGTAGGAGCACTATCCTTCCTTTGTTTCCTTCTTGATTTTTTCTTTTGAGGTTTTAAGGATGATGGTTGAGTAATAATGGGTGTGGAATGGGAATCAGTAGGAGTAGCTGAATCTGCACCTATGTCTTCTGTAGCTTAAACCATTATTGTGGAGAATAGTGGTGTAACCCTTCCAGAAAAACCCTTGCGTGGTCTCTTCATGTTAGCAAACACCTTCTTGGTGTGGGAAGGTGTAACATAAACCCCTTTGTGTCTGGTTACCCCCTCAACTTGTTTGTCCATGAAGACTTGCACAAACCTTGGGTACATGAGAAATTTAACCCCACTATCCAAGTTCTTTACCATATTGTCAAAAATGTACTTGGAAATGTTGAATTTTTGGTTTCGTGGCTAGACATTGATAGCAGATGCCATAGTGCTTACTATATTCATTTAAGGTGTAGTCTTAGCCACTATGGCATTGCAGTATGATAGGGATAAGAAATTTCCTTTGGGATGAAAAATAAGCTTTATAGAAAGTAAGCTTTTGAGTAAGATTTTCATACCCCATTCTTTCCCGTTCTGCAAAAATTGTAGCAGTGGGTATAAATTTGTTCCTTCAGCATCATCCAACTTAAGATCACTCCTTATACTTGTCTCAGAGATGATTACCTTTTTCTTGTCTACTAGGGCTTGTATCTGTCGTTCCCCATTAACTGTTTTGACCTTAGCAGATGTCCAGAACTGTTCAATACAGGTAGTATAAATGGTTGGATTGACCGTTAACGCATATTGGACAGAACTTGCATTTAGAAAATCAATAATTTCCTCAAACCCATTACTTTCTTCGGGTTTCTCCAAAAACGCAACCAAATTGTGAGTTTCAGCAAACTTTGGGGTCGACATTGTGATGGGTTTTGATGATTAAAGATGAAATTGAGTTAGGGTTTATGATTAGAGAGGATAACAAGGTGTAAAATCGAATGAATGAGTGATTGAAACCCTTAATCGAAGTATTTATGAACTCACCCTCAACAGCATTAACTTAAACAGGCAACATTAAGTTAAGCCTAACAGTAGTAAGTGAATGCCTAGCAGCATAAACTAATATGGGCAGCAGTAAATTAAGCCTAACAACATTAACTTAAGCTTAGCAGCATTAAGTTTTAAGCTGAGCAGCATTAACTTTAAGACACCAGTATTAACCCCAATTTCTTTCCAAAAAGCATTTCCATCATCAATTTTGATTCTCACAAGCTCTCTTTTTGTATTTTTAATCTCACTATAGCTCTCATTTCTTTTTCTCACCAATTCACTCTATCTATTTTTATATCAAGAATCCTTTCAGATAATTTCATACAAAGTTCCATCAATTCCTTTAATTTCATGTTGTCCTCCCCACTTCCAAGTGTGTTAACTCTTGATAGAGGTGGATCATTGGACTGTTTAGATGCAGCCTCAAACCTAATTTGAGCTTCTGCACCCCTAAATATGGTATCTTGGCACCTGGGACCACTACCTGAATTAGTTCCCTAAGGAAAAGATTAATTAAGTGTTGCCATAGATTGGATCCTATTTATGTTACCACTGTCCTGCTCTGCTTCTAAGCTAGAAGCAGTAGTGGCAGCCCTTTCCATTTTGTCTTCCCACTCCTTATAGACAGTCTCATTTGCAACAAGGTGAATAGGTCTACTAGACTGAGATATCTCAGTGGTCCATTTGGCTTTCTAGGGTTTTGAGTCTTTTTGGGTTAAGATTGTGATAGAAAAGTGATTGGTTCAAGATTAGATAGTGATACAGTTGTGGATGTGTGTTGGGGTTTAGTGGGATTTCCTGACCCTTCACCCACTTCTGCTTAATGATACATTCCCTTTTATCTAATCTTAATTAACCTCCCCTCAAACAATACTTTAGAGATTAAGTAATCCAATGCTAGCAATCAGAAAGTTAAACCTGCTAACATCAAAGGCTTTTATAAGAAGATCTGCAACATTGTGGTCTGTGTGAATCTTGATCACTTGAACTAACTTATTCTCATAAGAATCTCTGATGAAATGATGCCTTATTTCAATGTGATTGGTTTTAGAATGAAACACTAGATTCTTCATAATACAAATAGTGCTTTCATTATCAATGTGAATCTTGGTGTTCATGAAGTTGAACCCATAATCAAACATTTAATTTTGGATCCATAACACCTGCCTACAGTAATTAGCAGTAGCAACATACTCTGCTTCAGTAGTAGAATTTGCATCTATAGTCTGCTTTTTACATTGGCATGAAATCAACCTTTTACCAATAAATTGACAACCTCTTATTGTGGATTTCCTGTCAAGGCTAGCTCTAGCATAGTCACTATCAGAAAAGGCTTCCAAGTCAAATGGTGAATCCTTAGGATACCAAAGGCCCAATTTAGGCTGTCCTTTTAAGTATCTAAAGATCCTCTTCACTGTATGAAGGTGTGAAGTCTTTAATGTAACTTGGAACCTTGCACAAGCACAAATAGCAAACATTATGTCAGGCCTAGAAGCTGTTAAGTACATCAATGATCCAATCATTAATCTATATAAGTGAACATCCACATCCTCAGCTTCTTTATCCTTGTTTAATGCCTTGTTAGTCTCTATTGGAGTGCTTGCTGCCTTTACAATGGTAAAATCAAACTTCTTCAATATATCAGCCACATACTTGTCTTGGATAATGAAGATTCCATCCTCCTTCTATTGTACTTGTAATCCTAGGAAGAAAGTGAGCTCCCTCATAGAACTCATCTGGAATCTCTTATGCATTATTTACTCAAATTCAACACACAAAGACTTCTTTGTAGATCCAAAGATGATATCATCAACATACACCTGTACTAATAAGATATCTCCTCTATCCTTCTTGATAAAGAAAGTTTTATCTATAGTGCCTCTTCTGTATCCATTTTCTAATAAGTAGGTAGACAAGGTCCCATATCAGGCTTTAGGAGCTTGATGTAGACCATATAAAGCTTTTTTAACCTTATAAACCTTATCAGGGAACTATGGATCTTCAAAACCGAGAGGTTGGCACACATACACCTCCTCTTCAATCATACAATATAAAAAGGCACTCTTCACATCCATCTGGTACACAATAAGTCCTATAAATGATGCATAGGCCAAAAATAACCTGATTGCTTTAATCCTAGCAACATGAGCAAAAACCTCATCATAATTAATTCCTTCTTCTTGGTTATAAGCTTGTGCAACCAGTCTTGCTTTGTTTCTAACTACAATTCCTCTCTTATCTTTCTTGTTTTTATACACCCACTTAGTTCCAATAGCCCTCTTGCCTTTTGGAAGATCTACCAGAGTCCAAACCTTTTGAAGTTTAAATTGCAGAAGCTCCTCTTGCATTGCTTCTATCCAGCTTAGATCTGTCAAAGCTTGAATCACCTTCTTGGGTTCTATTTGTGAGATAAAACAGGCAAATAGGCAGTTTTGATAATCTTTATGATTTGTTCTCCCCTGATTTTTGATGTAACTAACCATAGCATGTTCTTTAGAAATCTTGGTCATCCTCCTTGTTTGAGTAGCTGAATTTATGTCTCCAATGATTTAGTCTTTTGGATGATCCTTGTGAATTATGTTTGTGGGAATAGGACTGACATTCATGGTGGTATCTAAGTTGTTAAGGTCAGCCTCTGCACCCACTTCTCTATCATCATAGGCATCATCAAATATGCCAGTGTTTTCCAAAGATTGCATACTTGAATCATTAGGAATAGGACTAGCAGTATTAATATTTGGACTACCAATATTAATATTTTCACTGGCAGTATTAATACTTGGCCCAACAGTACTAACAGATGGACTAGCAGTACTATCTCTGTTAGTGCTGTTAGCATAACCTTCTTTCTGTTGAACAAGCAAACTATCCAATTCAGCTCTGAAATCTTGCACATGCTGGTCATCTTCTTTATTTGAAGCTCCTCCTTCCTTTTCTTGACCATTTCTTTGACTTACATAATCATCTCCTTTGTCTGGTACCTCATCAGCATCCTTATCATCTGTGCTCTGAGTACTTGAAGAGAGTGGAGAATTAGAAAGCATGAGTGGTAGCAGTATGTATTCATGATCACATGATTTCTCCTGTCCAGCTTGCCCTGCATTAACATTTGTCTCTATACATGCATCACCATTAGTTTGATTTCCTGCATTAATTGGCTCATAATTCATAGATTTTGTTAGTGAATCAATATCAAAGAGCCATTCTGGACCACTCTCTGCAACATTGGGTTTGTTTTCAAGAAAATTTATGTGCAGGTTCTCCTCTACATTCCTAGTTCTAGAGTTAAATACCCTAAAAACCTTGCTATTTATATAGTATCTAACCAAGAACCCCTCATCAGCCTTCCTATCAAATTTGCTTAGGGGATCTAAGGTATTAAGAATAGTCACAGGACACCCAAAAGGTCTCATAAAGCTTATACTAGGTGGTCTACCAAGTAATAGTTCATAAGGTGTCTTGTTGTGAGGCTTGGTCACTAGAACCCTATTCTGAACATAACAAGCAGTATTAACTGCTTCAGCCCAAAATGTAGTAGGTAATAATGAATCTGCTAGCATAGTCCTAGCTGCCTCTATTAGTGTCCTATTCTTTCTTTCAGCAACTCCATTTTGTTATGGAGTTCTGGCAACACTAAACTCCCTCTTAATTCCTTTCATCCCACAAAACTGATTTATGTCATTATTTTTAAACTCAGTTCCATTGTCACATCTGATGATTTTAACCTTATGATTTATTTGGTTTTCTATGCCAGTTATAAAAGTTTTAAGGATCCCACTAGTCTCATCCTTAGTGGCCAAAAAGAAAACCCAACTAAACCTACTATAGTCATCAGTGACAACAAGGCAATATATCTTGTGATTGATACTCCTTACAAATGTTGGCCCAAATAAGTCCATATGCAACATTTGTAAGGGATGGCTGATAGAGCTTACAAGCTTGGTCTTACAAGAGGCTTTGTGTTGCTTTCCCTTCTGACAAGCAACACAAGAATGGTCATTTTCAAAAAGCTTTGAAGGTAAGCCTCTAACAAGGTTTCCCCTCACAAGTTTGTTCATAGTTTTAAAGTTTATATGACCAAGCCTCCTATGCCATAAATTAGACTCATCTATTGTAGCCTTTGCAAATAAACAAGTCAAACCTCCTGAAGGAACAACATTCTTTAGATCAAAACTGTACATGTTGTTCTGTCTGGGAACTTTAAGCAAGACTTGACTTTCATCAAGTAGCTTAAAGTCAGGAGATAGAACAAGACATTCAGTCTCAGTGAAAAGAACACTGTTTTTCTTGTCACACATTTGTGAGACAGAGAAAAGATTAAACTTAAGTTCCTTTACAAAGTATACATCTTCAAAGTCTAATTTCCCAGTCCTAATTTTACCTTTTCATGACTTAGTGTTATCTTTTGAGCTTTTCTTGAGGTGCATCAGTTCACAACAAATCTATAATCATCCTTGTATAGTGGTATGCCTCCATGTGATGTTGTTGACCTATTCAGACCAGCATGCTCGACACTTTTTTAGATCATGATAAGCAAGCATCAAGTTGTGAAGCTGGTGTAGGTCTTTTATGTTATCATGATGTCCTATGATTAAGAATATAAGTGTGAGCATGGGTTATAGTCGATGTGTCTTTGCCAACAAGCTGCTACCATCGAGATTTCCTACATGTAATAGTTAGTAATAAGGCAAACGAAAGTGTCTTTTAGTCACGTTTCGTGAGAATAAGGTTGCAAAAACCACGGTTCCCTGTTAATCAGTATAAATACTACCTGCGATCAGGTAGAATTCCGAAAAATCTCCTTGACAAGGTTTCGCAGCTGTACTAGCCGTTCTCAAACCGGAGCGTCTCAAAGTAGACAAAGCACGGAGTGAGTGAACCAGTGAATTAGAAACCCACTAATTAGTGAGAAATTTATTTGGAAATCAGTTACATGTTACTCAGAAAAGAGTTTTTGTGACGCATCAAAACTTTTATATCATAAGATCAGATTTCATTAGAAACACATTTTGTTTGAATGATATACACAGTCAATGTGCTCAAAAATTAGTTGTTGAGCACATCGAAAGGTTTTTCAAAAACAACTCGTCAATTCATATATTGGAACAAGTTTGATTCACTCGGAATTGCCCCATCGTTGTTTTCCAGTTGTCACAAGTTTGATCCTTAAGAGGATCTTACAAGTTACCTACAAAGAGCTTGTTTGATGATGGCTCTAGAAGGATTTTCATCTTCATTATGAGTACTTACGTATCACTTGGATGTTTTGGCAATACCACAAGGATAATGTGTAGGACTCTTAGGATCTTACTTGTTATCATAGTATGTGATGAACAAGCATAGTTTGTATTAGTGTCCTAACAAGATTTATGGATGATCTTATGGCTCTAGACTCAATGGTGCACTTTTGGTTTTAGTAGTCAGAGGCTGGAGCGGACTGCCACCTTTTCAATATCGTCTAACTCAGAGTAAGAGAGATGATAGAAATGTATTGATCTCCGTAAGAAATGAAACAAGAATCCTTTGAGGGATCTTGAGTGGCTAGGGAGGGTTGTGCAGCGTATCACTGGGTCCATGATACTTGTCTTCAATGTCAGCAATCAACCATGTGATTCTGACAGCATATGTAGTGACCCGGTTTCTGCTAATGTTTAAGGAGGGCTGCTTTCTTTTCACCTTTTATCTTAACATTTCTTTTTCATTCTTCAAACCCTTCAGTGCTTACCAAGACTTCATTACTAGTACCTTGTTGGGTATGTTCCAGTACTAGCTCTATCTTAGTCCGCACTATTCCCTTATTCTCACATTACTCCTTTTTAATCATACCTAAGGACTTCTACACTAACTAGTGAATTATCCCTGGGTAGATCCCTCTGGCTCTGGCGGGATCGTGGGAACGATTACCTAACCTTACCATCCTTATAACTCCGATATAATAATTACAGGGTCGGTCTTTGGTATTTCCACAATTGCCATCATACACCATTCGCTCCCCCTCAATATGTGCATCGATATTCGAAAGAGTTTAGCACATATGGGAGAGCCTACACTTGAATCCAAAAGATCACATTTTTATCAGATTTTCATATTAAAATCACATTCTCTCCCCCGATCAAAAATTTCAAACCGTTTGAGATTTAGGATCTCAATTGATTTAAATATGTTAGAAAATTTAGGAGAAAATGTGTCTGATTTATACAAGCCTATAATGGAACATATTCATGCTCCCCCTCAATTATGGAGGGACATAATTCGTGTCAGTTATGATGAGTTTGTTCTAATGTGTATAAAATTTGACACAAACTCAGAAAAAAACCGAATATACTGACACAAAACACATCTTAATCACTACTGTATAATGTACATATTACAACAACATATATAAGGATACCCCACAAGAGATGGACCTTGATTGCAGAGATGATGTGATCATTCGGTTCTCTGCAGAAGTCTGTAGTCTCCTTCTCTTATTCGTCCACCAACAAAGCTTTCCAGGTTACGGAAGATCCTCCTTGTCTTAAGCCGTTTCTGAATGGACAATTCAGCAATGTCATACTTGCATTCTTCCTTCAATCCACAACGATAACTCGAGGTACCATTCTCTCCAAACCAACATCAGATAACCAGCCGCTTTCATCTTTAAGATTGACAACGCAGGTCTGCCACCTTTGCTACCATATCTTAGATACTCCAAATCTTTGTTTATAGAAGAACCATCTTGAATGTGATTGCCCTGGCTGACCACCCAGTGGTAGTGGTTTGCTGACATTATACCTGATGATTGCATCGTCCACTTGATCGGTGAGGAGTTTATGACATTCTTCCATTTGGTACTGGAGATGAATCACATTAGGATGGAAGAATTTGACGATTTCAAATGCAGGGCCTTCCAAGTCTTTTTGTGTAAGTTCTGTGATCCTTTGCTTTTTACAGAACCAGTCCATAAAGATTGCCATGTCACCGATATGAGCAAGTAACAAGTTCTCTGGTAGAGGTGCATAGGTGGATGCAAGAGCAGATGCTTAGTTGTTCATTGGGACAGGCAGGTTAGATGATGAGAATGAGGACCAGCAGTACTGGTGGCAGGTCTGTCTTCCTCAGAAAGTGACTTCCACCAATCTTGCTTCAAATTTACCTTAGGAATGTGATCATTCCCAATGTCTTCATCATCAGACGAATGTACCTATTCGTCGGGAGCCGAATCAGCATCCATAAGTAGATCTTTAGGAATTGATAAGACATACGGCTTAAGCCATGTGTCAGTAGTCGTCCAAGCCGTATATTCAGCTAAAGTCACTATCTTTGAAGAGCTTGGGGCAGTTGTGCTTCTTGACTGATCACTCTGGTTGGTGGATGGAGGTGGAGGAGGAGGAGGAGGCAGTTGAAACGATCCAGAAGCGCCAGAGGATCCTGAAGTTCCAGATGGACCTGCAGGTGGTAGAGGAGGGGGTGGCTGATGAGGTGGAGACCCAGGTGGTGTTTTTGGTGACTCATGTCTCATTTTCTTCTTTCTTCGTGCTTCAGCCAAATCAGTTAGGAGCTGGTCAGAGTGATCATGGTCCATTGACTTTTCTAGAGCTTCGTACAGCTTCTTGTGATCTTCATGAGCTTCGTAGGATTTGGTTTCCCAACAGCGATGTGAGTGCGCGTGCGCGTCTCTTTTGATTCAGCTTCTGGCAAATCTCTGAAGCGATCCATAAGTGGAGCTTGAATAGCCCAGTCAACAACATCCATGACAATTTCATCCACTGCTTTGCTCACCTGATGGGGAATATCAAGATTCTCCAATTTGTATAATCTGGACCCATGTTTGTCCAATATTTCCTCCAGGGCTAAGTTGTCTTGTACTAGATCCGCCATATGTTATTCAAGCTCACCGATGTGCTTTATCAAGATGAAATATGTGGTGCTTTGTTATGGTTGAGGTGGTGGTGGTAGAAGAGATGTTGTTGTTGTGATTTCCGTGACAGTTGATGTTGATGTTGGTAGTGGTGCTTGAACTGTTGTGGAGACTGGTTGAGAGACTGTAAGATCAATAACCGGAGTGGTCATTAGAGGAACATAAGAGGTGTCCTAATGAATGTGAACAGTGACCATTGACTGAACCTCTGATTCAGTATTGGTTTTCTTAGGTTCGTCTTCTTGTGACTTATCCACAAGGAACTGATCGGCAAAGCTGAGTTCCTTGTCAAGATTTAGTAGAGAAGACAAGGTTCCAGCAGAGCTTGCAGGCTCTTCAAGTCTCACTTGATCTTCAGTTGGGAGTTTCAGGTTCTCCTGAACATTTGGGTAAGCCGTTGTAGTGAACTCTTCATCCATTTGCTTAGGGTTTTGTTGAATTGAAGCATCAGTGACCTCAAAGTCCATATGTTCACGATTTGGTCCAGCATGAATAACATGAATGGATTGAGGTTGAGACACTGCAACATCACCATGTTTTGATCCAGCCTGGCCTTCATCTTGTATACTAGGGTTTGGTCCAGCCTAGCCTTCGTCTCGATCTCTAGCATCAATCCCTGGCACTTCCTCATCAGATTCTGTCTCACTGTCAGTCAGACCAAGTTCCGCATACAATAACGAAGATTCATCATGACCTAAAGGTTCAATTGGTGCAAAACTGCGCCTTTGGAAGATATATTGTTTAGCAGGGCTCTTCTTCTTTGGTGTCTGAAGGGTGAGTAGATCAAGGGCCACTTGTTCATCACTGACTTTCTCTTTACCTTTTCCCTAAACATCTGGAAGCGGTTGAAATTTCCCAGAGTCAGGTTCCCTGATCACCACAGGAGGAAGTGGACCCCGATGCGCATCGTGAACCTCCTTTAAACTTTCTTCAATTGCCCTTTGCGTATCAGCCTCTTCATCACCATATACCGGTTCCTTATCTGGAACACCTTCATCAACAAATTCATCAATCAGCTGTGAGGAGCTCTTTGGCTTTCACTTCTTTATCACCTTACCAGCTTTAGGTCGTTTGGCTGGAGATGGTGCCTCAGAAGACTCCTTGACCAGTTTACGCTTTTTTACTTTGGTCTTTCTTGGAGGGTTCAGTTGTTGCAGGTGTTGGTTTGGGTGGTTGAGGCTTATATTGCTTGGTTGCTTTGGGTTTGGTGGCCTTAGTAGGTTTAGGTACAGGAAAGTCAGGATCACTAACTTCTTCACCGACAAGATATCTTTGATGCTTAGCTACTTTCTCCAGATACTCATTGTAGTATTGTTCACCTCGAATGTCATCAGTGATAAGATCATTCGGAATAGGCATCCCAAATACTTCCCGTTTGTTTCCCTTTGCACTAAACTTGAGATATCCCAGAACATACTCTTCATAAGGCAAATGAAGTGGAGAATCTGGTCTTGGGTGGAATTTGTGCTTGCTTTGTAAGTGATGGATGATCAGCTTGGTGAACCTAACACTTGGGATCACAAGAGGATTGGCTTTCTTATTTCCATGAGTATGCAGTGCCAGATTCTTTTTGTCTTCGACGAACGAATGAATGGATTGGGTGAATTCTTCCCACATCCTCTCTGCATAATCAATATGGGCTCGATTGATGACGCCCTAAAGAATTTGTAACACCGGAGCTCTTGGTCTCTCAAACGCTGAAGTCTTTCCCGTGAGACATAAATTAATGATAGTAGTGAGTGCCCTCCACGGCTGAAACATGTCATTAGTAACGACAACAGATAAGGTTCTAACAACTTTCAGGTAACCTAGTTTGTTAACAAAGTTGATGAGAGCATCAGGTGTTGGTGGGGAAGAAAATGGATTGTTGTTGTCAACTGGTGTGATCTGAAGGGCGTCTCTGAGTGTGTCTTTGGTGAGATTGAACCATTGCTCATCTAGTTGACAGTTGTAACTCCCGGTGTTTTTGACATATCGAACAGTGTCCTAAAATAGTTGAATATAGATCAATGGAATTGTCGAGGAAGCAGTGAAGGCTCTGAAGAAGTTGGCGTGCTTCAGAATATCCACAGCAATCTTGTAGATTGGATTGCTTTGTGACTTTTCTACATCTAAATAGCAGTTGCTTTTTCCTACAGGCACCCATCTGCTACGAGGCAGGATCTGATCATCAGTACGAGTGGGTGGTGCCATAGCAGGTGCTTGTTGAGCAGGAGCATTAACATTAACATCAGCCATTGTATCTGCACAATCACATCCACAGAAAAGCATACATACAGAACAGAGATGTTAGATGTGAGCAAGTGCTCAGGAGTTAATTAGTTATGGACTAAATCCTAGAAAAGGACACTAAGATCATATTAAAGTGTTGATCAATAGATTTGGTCAACTCTTGAGTCAACGGAGGTTAACTCATGGAAGAGAAGACCAAACGCAATGACCAAACCACAATTACCAAATAGCAATTGTTAAGCAATACTAGACAAAACACAGAGGTTAAGACACACTATGCAAAACGCAAGACATAAAATGGAGTTGGTCAGCAAAACGCAATCACACACAAGTCGCAGACATCAATAAGGCAAAACGCAGTCTATCAAAAGGCAATGAATATTTTATTAAAAATAATCAAAACGCAGTCTATTCAAAATGCAAGAACCAAATCACAACAGGCAAAACACAGGTACTATTATATTCAAAATAGTCAAAATGTAATCATTTGAATTTTTTTCGAAATGAGGGTTTTAATATTTTAATGGTCTTCAAAGAAAAACGCAATGACTTGCGTTTTGACCTGTTTTATAATATAATAATAAAAAACAACTGAGATACGAACAGTCAAAACGCAACATGGATTAAGAAACCAAAACACAATCAAGCATTGTAAAGCAAAACGCAGCCATGAATATCCAGACAAAACGCAGGCAAGAACATTTAGCAAAACGCAATCAAGAACACAATAGGCAAAACACAACCAAGACTATTCTAACAAAACGCAATCAGGAACATTCATTTGCGCAGATTCCAACTTTCAAATCAAGACTTATAAGGCATAACAAGTGTATGATATACACTTTATTGTACATACTAACCTATTTAACAACAACAAGAAGTCACCACAAACATCATACGATCACATTTTTGACTAAAAAGTCAACTTTTACACGAAAATCACAAGGACTATAAAATAACGATGGGGGATCCAATTCAGGCATCAATGAAGCATCATGTATGTAATCTAATGCTAACCCAACAATCAAAACTCAATTATAAACACTAACCAAGATTTGGATGATGATTATGCACGAAAATCTACAAAAGAACACGATTTAATGAATTTTAGGCCATGATTTTATAGATAAAGTATATTTAGATGGTAAAAAACATTAAACAACCAATACCTAGACAAGAAGTCACACAGATGGCCACGAATTAAACAAGACGCAATATGAGTTGTGTTTTGGGTTGAGAGAGAAAAAGGTGAAAAGAGTTTGACTGAGTTTTGACCAAGTTAAAATGCAATGGCCTTTTATAGGTATGATTTTCAGCTTATGACAGATTTGGCCCCTCACTTTCTACTTTCTTTTCCTTTTAAGGTATAAGAGTTACCAAGGGATTGTTTAAGATGCATAAATGGTACAAATGGTCCTTTATATTTTATGAGTCTAGGAAACAAATAGAAAATAACACATAAGACCCTATACTTGCATATAACTAACAAATATGGCCTTTTTGAGTTAACACACGTTTAACTCCCCCTTAAAATGTAACCCCAATAGATATAAAACCTTTCTCAATTATGTATACGATGTATAAAAATGCCCGTTAGATGTCAAAATTTTTGAAAAAAAGATACTCTCCCCCTCAATCAATGACCCGTTTTCTACCGAAAGAGCTGTAGTCGTTGATTGAGTATCGAATTTATGAAAACACAAGTCCGATTGATTTTCCAACAACATTAAACCACCATGTGAAATCCAAATAATTTTTTGAAGAATCATAGACGGAAAATTATAAGGTTAGACAGAAGAATTCTCTTTCGTATCAGGAAATAATGCACTGAAGCGTACATTAGATCTAATTTTCATGGATATAACGTAATCCATGCCCGAGAGAACTAAATCACCCGTTGTCAAGAACAACCCTCTTTTTGGCGACATGCTTTCCTCAATTTGAAAAACAAGTTGCAACCTGAAATAACTGCAAGCCATAAAGACATGTTTTGAAAAGTTTGAACTTCCGTTCGAGCTTCATTTAAAGACCCATGTCATTATTGAATGACATTTCTAGGTCCGTAAATGTTATCGATAAACGGAAGACATGTCTTGAAAAACTATTTTTGGTATTTTCTATTTTCTGATTTTTTTTAATGGTTTTTATAGGTTTTATATTTTTTGTATTTTCTTTTTTGTTTTGAATATGTACATATTTACATAGGATATAGGAAGACCATCTTTTACTCTTCTTCTCCTTCCTGAAGTTGTTTAAGAGTTTCCGGAGACATACTCTTCATACCAAGTCGCGGGAGTAGAAATTCGAACAGCTCTCTTGGTAATGCTTTTGTGAATATGTCCGCGAGCTGATAATCCATCGACACGAAGTACAATTCAACCACGCCTTTCTCAACCTGCTATCTTATGAAATAGTGTCGTATGTCAATGTGCTTGGACCGGGAGTGCTGGACATTATTGCAGCATAGAGCAATGGCATTGCGATTGTCATAATACAAGGGAATTTTATTGAAGGCAAAGTCGTAGTCCGTGAGCTGTGATCTCATCCAAAGTATCTGAGAACAGCATCCAGACATGGCAATGTATTCTGCCTCTGTAGTTGAGATCGCAGTGCTCTTCTGTTTCTTTGATGACCAACTGACTAATTTATCTCCAAGGAACTGAGCACTTCCTGACGTACTTCTTCGTGTGTCCTGACAACCTGCATGGTCCGCATCTACATAGGCCGTTAGTGCCATAGCGGTGTCTTTCGGATACCAAAGACCCCAATTAATGGTTCCTCTGAGATACCGAAAGACCGGTTTAAATGCTTCAAGGTGCTTTTTGGTAGGCGAAGCCTGATACCTAGCACACATGCATACAACGAATACAAAGTCGGGTCTGCTGGCAGTGAGATACATTAGGGAGCCGACCATACTACTAAATCAAGTCTGGTCAACTGGAATCCCTAAGGGGTCCTCATCCAGTTTGAGTCGATCCACCATGGGTGTATCAACAGGGTCACACGAATCCATCCTAAATTTCTTTAATATTTCAAGTGCAAATTTTGATTGATTAATGAAAATGCCTCCGGGATGTTGAGAAACTTGTAAGCCTGTTTTTCGAGTGAATAGTGTCGAATCAACTGCACCCTTAAAAAATTTGTTGTCCAGAAGAAATCATGACAAGGTATCATACCATGCCTGATGGGCTTACTTTAAACCGTACAAAGCTTTCTTTAGACGATAAACATGTGTCGGATGGTCAGGATCAACGAAACCCTCTGGTTGACTAACATAGACTTCTTCCTGCAATTCACCATTCAGAAATGTTGTCTTTACATCTATTTGATAGATGGTCATGTTTTTACTGGCGGCATTGGCGATGAAGATACGAATAGCCTCGATACGTGCAACCGGTGCAAATGATTCCTTGAAATCAATGCCCTCCTCTTGTCGATATCCCTTGGCCACTAACCTAGCCTTGTTCTTCAGAACATCACCGTACTCATCAAGTTTAACTTTGTAAATCCACTTGAGAGCAATAATCATGACACAGTCTGGTTGAGGTACTAATTCCCATACTTGAAGTCGATTAAATTCGCGAATCTCGTCTTGCATAGCTTGAAACCAGCAATCTTTAATAATTGCAGATTTGAAGTTCTTTGGTTCGAATTTTGACAATACAGAGTTATACAAACACCATAATGCATCGGTTGCTAGTTGTTTTCTGGTGTATACCGGCCGAGAGGGATTGCCAATAATATTATCCAGCGGGTGATCCTTGCTCTATTTCCTGAGATGATGAAGTGTTTGAGAGACATAAGGAGATTCTGCTGAACTAAGATCCCCAGATGATGATGCTTCAGAACTAGGTTCCAGAGCAAATACATTTATGAAGGGATGATTTTCAATAGGAGCAAAAGAATTGTCTTCCATGAGAGTAGAATCAGCTATAATGCCTTGATGTAAACTTGGAGATTGTAATGCCGAAGATGATGGTGAACGACTTGAAGAAGGTGCATCTTGATCAATGGTAGTAGATGAAGGTGTACCGGCTGAATTAACTGGTACAGAAATTGCTGAAGTAGGAGAGATCGGTCTTTCAATACGAGGAGGTTCCAAGTATTCATCGAACATTGGTTGGAATAAGATCTCCAGTTCTTTATTTGTATGGGTACATAAGGAGCTGTAGGAACCGGATTTGGTACGAGCCCTGAACTTATTTGTCCAGGCGTCAGAAAAGTAGGAGCGGGTCCTGTACTGAGTTGCACATGAGCCATTTGCCCAGTCAGCTCATCGAATTGAATGTGAATAGTTTCCATGATTTGTCGGGTTCTCTTGTTGTAGATTCTATAACCTTTCTTGCCTGGTGCATAGCCCACGAAAATTCCAATATCAGCCGTTGGTTGTAATTTTCTAAGATCTTCACTGTTATTTGTAGGGTAACAAAGAGCACCAAAGATACGGAAAAAGGTAATATCATGCTTCTTATCATGCACCAGTTCATATGGGGTTTTGTCGTGACGGGTGTGAATGAGGGATCGATTTTGGGTGTAACAAGCAGTCGCCACAGTTTCTGCCCATAAAAACATCAGAGCCTTGGAAAATATCAGCATTGTTCTAGCGGCCTCTACAAGGGTACGGTTTCGTCTTTCGACAACGCCGTTCTGCTGTGGAGTCCTCGGAACTATCTTTTGGTGAAAAATGCCGACACATTCATAATATTCAGTCAAATCTTTATTGACAAATTATGTGCCAATATCGGTACGGACATATCAGACAGTTTTGTTGAGACCGACTTGTATTTGCATCAGAAATTTAATGACGGCCTCTGGGGTTTCATCTTTCGATCTCAAAAACTTGACCCAAGTAAACCGAGAATAATCATCAACGATGAATAAGATGTATTTCTTCCCATTAATTGTTTGCACTCGCATCGGGCTACATAAATCCATATGAAGGGTATTAAGAACTTCCAAGTTGGTGTTTTCAAGTTTAGGTTTGTGGTATGCTTTTTGCTCTTTCCTAGTTGACATGCAGAGTAGAGATGATGTTTCTTAAACTTCAATCTAGGTAAGCCTCTTACTAGATCCTTTCTTGCAAGGTCATTGATGGTGCCGAAGTTCAAGTGATTTAAATGTCGATGCCACAACCAAGATTGTTTCTTGGAGGCTTTGGACAACAAACAGATTGGGGAGGACTTCATCATGTCATGTCTTCGACCGAGATAGTGTATAAATTTGAACCACGAGAACCTTTAATTAATTCAACATCATCCGTCTCACGAACATAATAAGTATGTTTCCTGAATGCAACTTCTAGGTCAGAATCACAAAATTGTCTGACAAAAACAGATTATGCATCGTAACTATGGGAGGATTATCAGGTTTCTCAAGATTGGATGATTCAACAGAAGTTTGTCGGACTTGTGGTTGTTGATTTTTGATTTTTTTTTTTGGTTTATATGATATGTACTAGTAAAAAGAAAAGAAAAATATTTTTGTGTTTTTTATATTTTTGTAGAAGAAAAATATTCACAGATATAAATATAAATTGTCAATACGTAGCGATATTCTTTCTCAACCTCCCCGGCAGCGGCGCCAAAAATTGACTGGTCGCGAACTCACCCCTTAAAACCCATCTATATATGACATAAATACACCAAGGGACGAATTCACGCGAGATCAAGAAAACCGGAGACAGTATAGAGTGTTCCCGGGTCGTTATGTCCCAACGAGGCTGAGATGGAAAATCGAAAGACGATTGATGATTGGTGTTTGAATGTAACAAGGAATGATTGGGAATTAAAACTGAAAGTAAATGCACATAAAATGAAAGCTAGAAATAGCAAAAACACTAAAAACTTTTTCACTAAGGCACAAATAAGCTCTAATAAGCTTAAGACAGACAAATAAGCTAATCTAAATCTAAATAAGCAAATTAAGCATGCAATTAAGCTAAATTAAAACAAGAGAAACACAACAGTACAAACAACAGTACTACCAGTACTAACTACCAGTACTAACTACCAGTACTAACTTAGAGTTAGTACTGCTAGTTCTAACACCTTTGATAATTCTTTACCCGAATCTGAAACTTTATGCTTTAATCTGGAAAAGATTAGTAGTGGAAGTCCCACTTCTTATTTGGATTTATCTCTTCCAGATTATGAAGCATTCTTTTGTGATAGTGAGCCTGATTCAGAAAATTTCAGTATGGATGTGGTGGAGGATATTTTTGATAATCCAACAAGAGAACCAAGAGTTCATGTGCCTAATGTTTTACCCACCCATCCCACCCTTCAAATGGATTCGGATTTCACTCATTCTAGTGATTCCCTCGGATCCGACCTTTTAGTTTCTTTTCCTTCCAGAACTAGAAACAAGATTTTCGATCCAGGGATATTCATTGAAGTCTAATCCAAGAGATTTCTATCAACAAATGAATTTTCTATCTCATTCATGCGTGATCCTCTTTCTCCAGTGTTTAACACTTTGCTCCTATTTTTATCCAAAAATGGGGATAAAGTTTTCAATCTTGGTATTCTTGCTTCAAATGAGGAAACATCTCCTCATCTCTTATCTTATCGGGGCATTAATCCTTCAAAGATCATTTCTGGCTCGATGATGATTTCTGAAGGGGACATTCCTATCTTGGATGTTCTATTTCTCCATTTATATCCTCCTTGACAAGCTCAATTATGGGGGATCGAGTCAGGCTCAAGACTCGGTTAACAAAAATAAGCGCTTCATGGGTGGCAACCCATGCTTATCCTAGTATAATGATAATAGTAGTAATGAATAAGTGTTTTGTGTTGTGAGAGGGCTCGCTTCTTCCATTTCTCGTGTTTTGTGTTTTGTGTTATTGTCCAGGATTGCCTGGATTTTGAAGCCTCTTGTGCTCACAGTTTTTGTCCTTCGATCACTCGAGCTTCACATCCTCAGCTTCATTTTGGGAATCCAATATCCTAATCCTATCGACTAACGTTTATCTTTGTGCACACTTAATAAACGGCCTTAGATTTACGTAGAGACCCTTCTTAAAACATTGAGGACAATGTTTAGTTCTAGTATGGGGGGGTCTATCGATTTGATTGTGCCTGCAGCCGTTGTTTTCACGTAATCCTGTTTTTACCACCAAAATACCAAAAAAATGAAAAAATTTAAAAATTTTCAAAAACAAAATAAGTGTTTTGTCACAATTTTGACTTTCCTGCTGGGTAGAATAAGAATAAATTTTGACTCGATCGAGCGTGTTGAGCTCTAGCTTGTTCCTTAACGTTTAGACTAAGCATTCGCGGATCTTTGCAAAGAACAAAAAATGATAGAGTTAAGTATGAGTTAGATGCTAAACAAGGATTATTTGGAAATCTTACAAGCTCATGTGTGTAATTTGTGGCCTTTTCTCCCATAAGCTCCTAACCAGACTAATAATACGTGCTAATTTAAAAATTAAACTTAAATCAACAATTTTTGAAGTATAGTCGATATCAATAATTTTAGTTCAAATTTATACTTAAATAATCTAAAACGAAATTTTCTCTATATCATGGTAATATAAAGTAAAAAAAAGAGGTAATAATAATTATAAACTGTGGGCTAATAAAAGTTTATTGCATCTTACCGGCTCACAACCGATGTTGCAGTCTTCTAAATAAGGCACATAGTATTTATCCGAGACAGATAAAAGTTTGCTGCATCTTGCCGGCTCACAACCGATGTTGCAGCCTTATAAAAGGTCGAGGATTTCATTAGTTTAATGGATGTGTAATTATGTTAAGTGCAATAAATGTGATTTAATAAATATAGGGAAAACCTCTTTTTCTTAAATTTAAATATGCTTTTGAACTAAGACTATGTCGTTTTAAAGTGTGATTTTATGTATAAACGGGAAACCTAAGAGTTTTTGAAACCGAAGGTCCGTGAGTCCCGATACTAGTCTATGTGGGGTGTCAAAAGCCTGGTCACTTAGCCGCAAGGTTGGGATGTGCCGAGACGAAAGTCGCTACATGGGATGATCTTGCCTTCAAACTCATTATTCTCGGGTGGAACGTGAAGCATAGAAATTTTGCAAAACGTTGATCCATAGTTGAAATTCGAAATGGCACATTCACCTAAGATATAATAATTTTCGAAAGTAAAAAGTTTACAAGGTACAAATATGAGTAGTGTTAGCATCTTAGCTCATATTTAACGGTGATTTCGTTTTAAGCTTGGTTTGGGACGAATGAAAAGTCGGGGATGATGAATTTATCTTTTTGAGCATTTTAGGATTGAAATGTTTCTTATTTCGTGACCCAAAAATTATGAAAATAACAAAATTTAAACATGTTAGTTAGTTTCTTAAAATGAAAAGTACAAAAAATGAGAAAAAGTAAAAATACAAAAATATGTGTGGGAATAAGTGTATATATTTAAGAATGGTAAAAACGGGGCTTTTTAAAGCTATTGATTCTTTAATTCCCCTTGATGAACACTTAGCTACTTTACGAGGTAATTAGTCAAGGGGGATTGAGATTCTTGGTTTTCTTAAGTGTTTACTTGTAGCATTGCGTGAGGGCACGACAATATCTTAGTATGGGGGATTTTGGTATGTGCTTAATTACACATACCATTTTCCATTAAAAACGGACTTAAATGACAAAAAACGTACCAAAATACATTGTATTTGTATGTTTTCACTTATATTGTGCAGGAAACGGATATCCGACAAAAGGACGAAAAACAAAGCCAAACGACAAAACTGAGCACGGAATGAAAGAGAGTGAAAAAGTCAAAGTCAACCCCGAAAAGTCAAAGTCAAAACCGAAGCCGTAAACGAAGAAATACTTAATGGGTCCACCCGCACCCATCTAATGGGCCGAGTCAGCCCATTAAGTCATTTATATCAAAACAAATAAGACTTAAAGCTTAAAATGGCCCATTGCTATTTTTTAATCAAACCGGCCCATATTCTAAGCCCAAAACACACATAACAGTGTTAAGCCCATACTCCCTTTACCCTTATTACACTGTTAGTCCTTTAAGGACTGTGGGTGTAACTCTACAATACACATTTAGGGACTGAAGTTATTAAAACCAAAACTTATATCACCATAAGGACTAGTCATGCAATCTGACATATCAAGTTGAGGGGCCAATCTTGCCATTCACCCAAACCTTTACCCTGTATACCCAGTCAAACCAAAACCCTTTTTATTTCCCGCCATTACTGTATATCTCCCACACACTTATGTGTGACCTGCCACACCAGACAAAACGCCAAATCCACTCAACCCCACAACAAACCTATCACTATCCTTCAACCCCACACTACAAAACTACAAGAACACGCTGGCAATCCCCTAGCATCTCATTAGCTGATAAATGAAGACCAAAGCCAAAGGCTAGGATTGGAAGGTTTGGTGCCAAAGAAAGATTGAGGGCTTGGATTAAAGGATGGACTGCTCTCACACAACAAACACAAGAAGCACACCGCTGTGCAAGCTTTTATATATAAATAGGACTTGATTTTTATTGTAATGGTATCTAGGTAGTTTTTAAGAGTAGTGTAGCTTAATATTCAGCTTATTTTTATGTTTTCAGCCTTTTGAAATTATGTAATTTCATTTTTAGTTATGTAAACTCTTTTTGATTAATGTATTCCCTTTGTGTAATGTAAATTTGGTTTATTTATATTTTGTTCTTACTGTTAGTGTGTGGTTTAATCGTGATTGTTTTAATATGTGGTTCAATTAAGCTTATTAAGATCATATCTATATCCGAAATGAATGTTACGCACTGTCAAATTTTTTATATCATTTACGTTCTATAAGGGTGCGGTATGCGCTTTTGTTGGGTTGTGTTTGGTTTTGTTGATTCGCTTTTTTGATTTGCTGGGTAGTGGTTGAGCTGATGGTAGTGGTGGTTGGTAGACAGGGGGGGGGAGATTGGGTGATTGGGTATGGGGGGGGGGAGAGGAGGGGGTTTTGAGGGGGAGTGGCGGGAGTCGCGGTGGAGGTGGTAGGGGTGAGGTGGTTAGGTGACAACCCACCCCCACCACCACCCCCATCAAACTCAAACATCACCATAGGGTGGGGGGAGGTTGGACGGGGGGGTGGATTGTGGAGCGGGGGTCGGTGGGGAGGGTAGGTAGGTCTGGGTGTGAGGGGGAGGAGGAGAGGTAACGTGTTTGATTAGGGAAGAGTGTGGTTTTTGGAATTTTGAGTGGTAAGTTTTGGGCGGGGGGGAATGTTGTGGTGTGTGTGATGCCGAAGATGCTAATATGGGGGGTCAATTTGTTTTGGTTGAAGAAAAATGGGGTTTAAATAGCCTATTTGGATCACTCAGCTTACTTTAACAAACTTTTGTAACTTGTTCTAATAAGTTTTTAAAAGGTTTAAAAGTTTCTAAGTTAGTTTTGAGGTGTTAACTGTGAACACTTTGAATCTGTGCCTTTCAAAATCTTTCAAACTGTTTATATTGATTTGTGTTTAAAAAGTAGTTTTTAGGGTTGGTTTATGTTTCATTCTAAGTTTTAATCCCATGTACCAACCACCCACACAACAATGTAAATTACAGTAAATTGTCGTTAGGATAGGATTAATACCATGTTAGTAAGTAGTAAAGTTCTGCATTTACCCTTTTGGAAGTTCAAGTCTTGTAACCCAAAATCGTGTGCCAGATATATGTGAAAAATTATTTCTCAAAGTGTAATTTTTGAATTGATTTTTTTTTTAAAAGCTAACTTTTTCAAAAATTCAACAAGATTAGCACTTCTAGTAAACTCTCACTAATCTTAGACCGTTTTGCAATTTGAAGTCCTCGGCAGATCAACAAGTACCATACTCCTACAAAATAATCTATGAGTGCTCCCCGTACCAGACTACACATATTGATTAAGAAGTGAAAGAAGTTGTCATGTGTTACCTATATCAATTCACACCCTGTATAGATGTGTCGCAACTTTAAGTCTGATATTTTTTTAATGAATCTTTGTGTTGTGTGTGTACTATTTTCATACCCCACTCGATATGTCTTATACTCAGTGTTGACTTGTAGAGAGGATTTAGACAGAAAAAAATGCATCGTGTTGAAATGCACAATCGGGCCTTGTTCATTTAGCTTCCGATTCGTATTGAGTTAGTCTTAGAGTAATAATAACGAGTATGTACTAAACCTCATTTAGGTTATTTGCTGATTTTAGAAGCCCTTAGGACAAGCTTTAAGCCCATATAAGTCCCATAGCCATAAGGTTCTACTTTGTAGCTTAAAAATAAGCTAGAAAGTGGCCTTGAGGCTATTTTCGTTAACAGCGATTTATAAGCCAATTTGCTTATTAGTTGGAATTATGAGGTTATTTATAGCTTATATAAGGACTCTGCTACCATTTTCCCATGTAAGAATATCTGTTATAATATCATAGATGAGTAAAAGATGACTTCAGTCAAGACGCATATATTAGGGTTCTAGAAACATTTGTTGTGTCTGAACGTGTCGCGCATATTAGCATTTGTTAGCTTGATTCTAGTCCATAGTGTACTTATGATGAGCTTCCTTTCGAAAAGCTATGTTAAAGTGTGTTGTTTGTGCTAGTTGCTGTATGAATATTTTAGAAATGCAAAAGTCTTAGTGCTGCTTCTCCGTTGTAATTGTTCTGTCTTGTTGTGCGTTATCACAGTATGTGTCCGTTGATCTATTTGTGTTCGGAATCGTCTCTTGAGTATATCCTAGGATAAAGCGACTCTGAGAATAGATTACTAGTATACAATTACTGCAGCACATATACAATTAAAATTACCCAAACACAACTTAAAAATCCAAATTGCAAATAAAATCTACCAAATAGACTTCCACACCTATTATCCTTCAACAAAATAACATATCCCCACCACACCCACATACCCCATAAAAATTACCGAATATAGAAAATACAAAAAATTGAATCTCTCATTAGGGTTTAGTGAACTGTTTTAGATGCATATGTGTTGTGTTGAAAGGCATATTATTGTGACATATTTTTTTCTTTGGTTGCTTATTTGTGCTTAAATTAGTAAAACAATTAAGTTTTTTTTACTTAGTTAAGAAAAAGTCATTTATGTCAACTTTCTTGGCTTAATTCCTAGCTTATTTTTGAGTTTTACGAAAAGTCACCTTTTTTAAAGTTTGTTATTTTAGCTAGTTTTATAAGTTTTAAAAAGAAAATTCATAAAAAAAAAGTGTCGTTAACTTAGTGTGTAACCTCGCAGCCCAAATAGCTCGCGCAACTCCACTATATATCACAGGCCTGCTGTGTTAGTCAGAGAGAGCCCTTAGTCCACGGTCCGACATGTCACCCATGTGTCGTGCTGCTACACCTCTGAGTGAACTCTCATCATAACGATCTCTATCTCTCCTCAGCCACCATATTACAGTCAACATCTCCGACACCAGCACACCTAGATGTCTAGAGAGAGATATAATCTTGGATCTCCTTCTAACAGCTACCGTCTCTCAAAGCCAGAACGCTTAGTATTTTGTTCAACAACTATATAGCGTGTGCCAACCACTGTGTGTCTGAGTCGTCATTCGTCCAGATAAGTATCGCGCATGTACGCACAGCACCCTACTTGTAATGGGAAACACACCACTCTCACATGATGTATGCTGAGAAGAAAAATTGACTCTCGTAAGATCCAGATCTCAGAACTCCGCGCCTCACCGTCTAAACAAAGACTGAGATCACTAAGAAGTATTCCCCATAAGAAATTGAGTATCTATAGATGAGAGTAATTTATACATCATGTCTATAAAGTGTA
Source organism: Tanacetum coccineum (assembly GCA_026074375.1). NCBI lineage: Eukaryota > Viridiplantae > Streptophyta > Magnoliopsida > Asterales > Asteraceae > Tanacetum > Tanacetum coccineum. The sequence goes on along the minus strand of BQNB010044258.1, from coordinate 7,605 downwards.
GTATGTTCTTTGCTTCATTGTTGTTAACTAGTTAGAAATCTACAGTAAGATGTCGTGTGGTGAAAATATTTAAAGTGATCAGTCACTCCACTACTAAAGAGAGACTGTGTTGATCTCAACCTTGTCCTTTACAACTAGTATAACTACTATAAGTAAGACTCCCAAGACGCCAAATATAGAATACAGTATCTATCCGTCGCTCTGCTGTTTTAAAAATTTTCTTTTATCATTTAGCACATAGGAAAATTAAATTTGCATCCGTAGGGTTAAAATTTTAATTTTCCTAGGTGCTAAATGATAAAAGAAAATTTTAAAAAAAAGAATTATATTTTTTTGTTTTTTTTATAATTTGTTATGAATTAAAAATAGTTTTGAAAAGAAAAATTAATTAAAACTACCAAATGAATTTAGAAAAATCTGAAAATTAAGGAAAAGTAGTTTAAATAGTTCTGGATCTAAGAAAATTAAAATGGGTGTTCCAGCTTTTTGGAATAAGCTAGTAATAAGCAAGAAAAGAATGGCTGGAATAGTTAAAGTATGAGAGCATGAAAAATAAGGTATAATAGAGAGATATATGTGTTGTACAATGTTGCATTAGAGAGAACGTTCAGAACTGAAGATCGGCCCCCCTCCCATCAAGTTGCGCTCGAAGTAGTGGTAGAATAGCCATCCCCTCTAGAGACCTGCTTTATCCCATCTTCTCACTCATCCACCCCGCAACGTCGATGCGTAATACGACCGCGTTGATGAAACAATGGAGAGTAGTCGCTAGGTCGGTAGCAACAATAGGACAGCTGACAGGTCATTGGGACTGTCCTGGTTGGAGAAAATCCGCCTCTATACGCGCTAGCTATATTACTCGTCTCATGTGTGTTGTGTGTAGTGTGCATAAATTAGAATAAAAGAGAATCTCAATATAATAAGAGCTGACTACACTCATGCTCTTCTTGATGTCTCTCGGTTGCGAATTTTCGCAGTTGTTTCGAAGAAACAAAAAGTACTTTATGACATCAACGTTGGCACTATATAAAAGTGTTATAGACCAAGAACTATTCCTAGAAAAAGGTTGACTTTTTCTACAAACTTAAAATGATATAGTGACGTCTTGGAAACTGTTTCAGTAGTACTCGGCGCAGACAGCCTCTATCGCGTAGTACCAGCATAATTGCGGGACTGTGGTTAACTGTGAGAGCCTAGTGTATGATGGGTGAATATCAATCAATCACTACCTACAGAATAGTGTCTTTAGTACGGGTAATGCGCACGTTAGAAGCCATACGCGAGATGTGTGTGATGCGATATCAATAAACACTATAGATAGAAGTAGCATAAGTGTAGAAGAAGTATAGAAGTATAAAACTAATGACATATACACTCTGAGCTGTGTGTGTATCAACAGCAGATACATAGCTCACGCTCATTGGTTCTAAAGAGCAGGGACGCATGAATAGGGTACTGAGATGAATTAGAGTTCAGACAGCCAATGATAGACAAAGCTAAAAAGGACATGGAAAGCTCAAAACAAGACAGAGATAAGGTAGACTGTAAGGATCATTTTGCACTGAAAACAAAAACTAGCAAAATAAGCTTCAGAAAAAAGCTCTACCAAACCCTATGGTTAAATAAGCTACTCTCTATGTACTCTTAAAGCTAACCATAGAATAAGCAGGTCCTATAACAAAATTTAAGCAATCCTAATAAGAAAAACTATAACCTCATAATTCAATAAGCAAAGAATTGGCCTTTAAAATTGTTATAAAAACAGCCTCTGAGAGGCACTATTCTAGCTTCATTTTTAAGCTACAACAGTAAACCTCTATGGCTAAGAGGACTTTTATGTGGCTTAAAGCTTGTCCTACAGGGCTTCTAAAAATCTGCAATACAAAAATTAGTTTGAAACTCTCTATAAAGATACTAAAAAGCTCTAATGAAAAGCTTGTTCAATACTAAGATGCATTTTTTTGGTTTTTCTTTAAAAGACAATAAGCTTCTTGCAGACCTAATAATAAGCTAGTGAAAAAAGTTGAAAATATAAAATAAGCTAAAACAGATGTGAACTGACACCCAATGAAGCTTTAAGCTGCAAATTGCAGTAGACTGTAAAACGATATTACTAGAGCATAAAAAGTGTGATTAGAAAAGTGAAAGCGGTTTAAAGAAAAATGAAAAAATTTTACTTGGCAGAATTTGGGGGAAGACTTACAAGATGTGGGTTAAATGCAAACTTACTTACTCCTATCCGACTGCATTAAAACTTAGAATGAAACTAAACCAACCTAGAAAAATACTTTTTAAACACGAATCAATATAAACAGTTTTGAAAGTATTTTTTGTGAAAGTGCCGCTACAGATTGCAAGTGGTTGTTCACAGTTAACACCTCAAACTGACTTAGAGGAACTTTTTAAACCTTTAAAAAGAATCTGATTTAGAACAAGTTACAAAAGTGTGTGTTGTGATCATATGCAAGATGATGATTTGAGTGAGAATCCATACTGATATGATTGGTAAGTGTGCATTTTTCTAAACCCTTAGTAAGTTTGAGACAAACAGTGCGCGTCCTAAAAGTGCTGTTAATGTGTGAGACCTAAACCCACCCGCTCCGTCTTGAGGGTGTTAAGAAAGATTGCTGTGTTCAAGTCATAAGTGTGAATGTGATATAAAGCGTCAAGTATTTGTCCCCGATAAGTAAGCAACTAATACGCAGATGAATATCTCACTGCTGATAAACTTCGTCGCGTGTGTATAAAGATGATAAAGTGTTGATACAGTATGGTGTGATCTCTCATGTATATGTGTAGTTCTGTGAGGGTCTCTAATGCATGCGAATCAATGACTCGAGTTGGTTACGCAGACACTAACTAGAGAGTGAAATGAGTGTAGCAAGACTAAAGCAGTGAATATATAATCGCAGAGAATGTTATAGAGGGCGCCTTGTATATATAGAAGAAGATGTTGTAAAGATAGATATAGAAACCTCTGAAGTTGTACCTTGACGCCACTGTGCAGGCTCTTTCTCTAGAGAGAGAATGAATGTGAGAGATGATTAGTATAGAGAGAGAGAGAGATGTGTTAGCTCTTTATAAATGAGAAGCGTGTTGTTAGAAAGATCGTTACTATAGTTCGTCGAACTATAAAGACTTCGTATAGAGTAATATTAGAATGACAAAATTATTATCAGTTTTGACAAGAAGCTAAGTGAGGTTGTACTGTTTTCTACAGTTGGTAGAATAGACATGATTTTGAGCTAATCCAAAAAAAGAGATCTGCTCATAAGACACTCTTTTATTAAACTTCTTGAAAGAAGTGGGGGATTAGGATGGGTGTATAAAACTAATGATAACAGACTGATAGAGGATTAGAGAGCTTATTAGAGCTTAATGAACCAAATTGAAATCACTTGAAACACTTAAGACAGGAATTATAATAAAGTAATAATTTAAATGAAAAAAGGAAATTTCATTAATCAAAAAGAGTTTACATAACTGAAATTGAAATTACAGAATTTTAAAAGGCTGAAAACATAAAAATAAGCTGAATATTAAGCTACACTACTCTTAAAAACTACCTAGATACCATTACAATAAAAATCAAGTCCTATTTATATATAAAAGCTTTGTCGACAGCGGTGTTCCTTTTTGTGCTTTTTTTTGTTTGTTGTGTTGAGAGAGAGAAAACTCCCCACACCCAAACCCTCTCCATATCCCGAAAGTCCATCCTTTAATCCAAGCCCCTCAATCTTTCTTTGGCACCAAGCCTATCCAATCCATAGCCTTGGTTTTTGGTCTTCATTTATCAGACCAATGAGGATGCTCTATGGGGATGCAGCGCTGTTCTTGTAGTTTTGTAGTGTGGGGTTGAAGGATAGTGATAGGTTTTGAAATCCCCCAACCGACCTCCCTTCTTTCTCTGGGGATTGAAGTGGATTTGGCGTTTTGTCTGGTGTGGCAGAGGTCAGGTACAATAAGCTCCGTCGTGGGAGATTAATGTAATGGCATCTTAATCTTGGGTTTATAATATAATATGGGCTTTTCGGGTTTAAGATCTGGGGATTTAAGGGTAATGGTTCTGGGTGTAATTGGCTATGTTGGGACAAGCTTAGGGTGAGGGATGGGGGGAGTGGAGTGGCATGGGGGGTGGTGTATTTGGTGGTAAATCATTAAACAAATACGTCCTAACCTTTATCTCTTTAGGGGGGGGAGGGTAGGGGGAGGGGGGGGGAGGGGCGGGAGGCGGCCGGAGGGGCGGAGCGAAGGGGGGGTGGTTGTGAGGGAGTTTGGATGTGTGAGGGTGGGAGGGTTAATATGGGGGCAGGGGGTCTCGTGGATATTGGTGTCGGGGTTCGTGATGCGCTTGGTGTAGGTGGTCGGTAGCCACAGATGTGGGGAGCGTGGTCGGGGGCCCCTACCCCTCACCCACCTCCACCCCCAACCTATAACCATGGCTTTGTTCCCTTTTCTTTTTTCCTGTTACTTCTCCTTTTTCTGCTTTATTTTCATTTAATATACTTTAGTCCTAAAAAATATATTGAGGAGTCTAACCCGACTGTCCTTAAAGGATCGAACGGTTGTAATAAGGGTAAAAGGGAGTATGGGGCTTAACACTGTCTATGTGTGTTTGGGGCTTATCTAATATGGGTCCCCGTGTTTGGAAGTTGTAAAAGAAATCAGACAAGGGGATCCATTTTAATAGGCTGTTAAGTGGAATAAACAAGGCCAACAAATTTACACAACATATCGCTTGTAAGATTTCCAAATAATCCTTGTTTAGCATCTAACTCATACTTAACTCTATCATTTTCCGTTCTTTGCAAAGATCCGCGAATGCTTAGTCTAGTGTAACGGTAAGGAACAAGCTTATGAGCTCAACACGGCTTCGATCGGAGTCAAATGTAACTTGTTATTTAACCCGCAGGAAAGTCAACAATTGTGATAAAACACTTATTTTGTTTTTGAAATTTTTAAATTTTTTCATTTTTTTGGTATTTTGGTGGTAAAAACAGGATTACGTGAAAACAACGGCTGCAGGCCTCCCACACCTCCACCCCTTACCCCCCCCCTTATTATAGTTTTGATTAAAAGACTTAATGGGGCTCTAACACTGGTCTAATTAGGTGGGTGCGGGTGGGCCCATTAAGTATTTCTTTATTTACGGCTTTGGTTTTGACTTTGACTTTTTGGGGTTGACTTTGACTTTTTCACTCTCTTTCATTCCGTGCTCAGTTTTGTCGTTTTTGGCTAATTTTGGTTAGGTTCTTATTTGTTAGCACAAGTAATGGCCTGATACACGTTTTGCTTAGCATATACTACTTTGGGTGCAGTGAGCCTAGTTAAAGGGCACTGTTCTCCTAAGGTGAATATTCTGCCCGTGGGTCTCCATTGATGACCAACACTGGTAAGCACTTTGCCTGTGGGTTTCCATACTTGCCTAACTTGCTTAGGTTTCCAAACTTGCTTAACTTTGCGCACAACATTATGACTATTATGAATAGAGGGGGGTGCCTTAACCGATTGCAAATAATCAACCACACACATATCATGATTTGCAGAAATTAAACACTTGTTACATGTTTGGCAAACAGAATCAGAATTCGAATTAATTACAGTACGCTTAGAGCTACTACTAGAATCAACACGATTCGTGGTTCTTAAGTTAGACTTATTTGTCCTAGGGTGTTCTTCTACTTTCTTCTTGTTGACACCTTTAGCTGGCGAGATCTTATTTTTCTTGGTATTGCTCCTAGGCTGTGATCCGCTAGCATTGGTGCAACAGTTTACTCCTGTAGAAGGAGGCACAGGGACATTAGTCTGCTGAGTGTTCAGTTGCCCTACATGTATGTGTGTGTTACTATTTGACGTGTCACATTGTTCTTCAAAAGTAACTTGCTTTTTTCTAATTAAAGGGGTAGGAGCATGCTTTTTATCTCGTTTGTTAAAGTCTTTCGGACAAGTGCCAATCGCATATTCTAAGAGTTCCTGAGACTGTTTAGTGTAATGGGAAGCAAAGACTATTGACCTATCTAAGGGTCGTTCAACGTTAGCTTCCTCCACTATTTCGCGAAGGGTTTCTACACTTTTCTTAAGATGCATGAGATAATCTAGATGAACTTCCCTATTGTTCCTATTATGAGGGGGAATCGGTTCAACATCTATAACATACTTACCTGGTGCAAGAACTATTGGTTTTACATGATCCTTAGTGACACTTTTCATTTCAGTCTGTATTTAGGCTTTCAGATTCTCATTTTCAGTTGTTAAGGCAGTTGTCTGTTCTATATGCTTAGCACGAGTAATCTTAATGGAATCATACAATTCTTGTAATGCTGCTTAATTTTTGCATTTTCTGCCCTAAAAAGCTCATTTTGTTCTTGAAGAACATTGACTTTTTTAGTTAACTGAGCGATCTAAAAATCTAAGGCCCTGAAGTCAAGTGTACGGTTAGCTTCACTACGGGTCTCTTGAAAGTGAGAGATTTGCATTTTCAATTTATTAATGACATTGTCCTTTCCTTGAAGGGAAGCTTTCATTTTTCCGATTACAAAGGCTGAGTCAAAATCAAGAGTATCTCTAGCGGGTGTTGATGGATTATTTCCAAATCTTTCTTTAAGGTTTTGATACTTTAACTATAGGTTTAAGTGATTTACCTCAAGATTGGAAAACCGTTTAAATAACTCATTATGATTATCATTTTGAATCTTATCACGTAAATTAGAAAGCTCAGCTTCAAGTTCCAGACGACGTGCCTCAATAATAGTGTAAGCATCATGCATTTCGGTAAATCTAGAAACATTAAGCTCAGAATTCGTTGCAACATAAAACACTTCTTTAGACAAGCAATCGGCAATTAAATTATCATGTGCAATTAGAAGGTTTTTCCGTTCAATCTCATCATGTTTTCTATCAACAACATTTTGGTCAACCTCAGCTTCCAATTCTTCAAAAACATCTTTCATTTCTTTATTTTTTTAGTTAGAGCCTTTTGAATGCCCTTAAAATGTTCTTTAAGTGTTTTATAGAATGGAATGACCTCCGTGAGATAACATTCCTTGGTTTGTTCAAAAACCCTTTCCTTTTTAGTGAGCCCAGTTGTGTAATTCTCTTTTTATAGGTTTTTTCAAATTCTAAAAAGAGTTGTATGAGTGTAAAAATATTAATTTTCACTTGACTCTTTGTTGGAAGCACCATAAGGACAAGCGTTGCAGGTGTATTTGGCGGGTACACCGTCAACTCTTTGATAGGTCTTGAGGCTGTGGTCTACTCTTTGAGAGCTTCTACTTTCATCTTGATGAGATCTTGAGACCAAAATATTTGATCGGGGGTCAATTGCTTCTGTGGTGTGAAGGTCGCTAAATAATTCTCTTTAGAGTAATCAGGTGGTTCAATCTTAACCTTATTAGTCTATAGCAACCCATAATTTTTATAAATGTAAATATCCATCTATTAAGTTAGATGATGTACAATCTATCAGTTATATATAAACTCACCTTTTTCAGGGAAATATTTTGCTTTAATACATTACATTACTTTGCCAATCCTATCCTCATATATGTCAAGCAAACATCATAACATATCAATTCAATATCATAATATCATTATTACAAGGTACAT
>BQNB010044257.1:32725-45000 GCA_026074375.1 Tanacetum coccineum | reverse complement strand
GGTTAGGTTAGGTATAAGTCCTACGATCCAACCAGAACCGGAGGGATCTACCCAAGGACACTCCATAGTTAGAAATAGCAGTCCTTAGGTATGATTGGAGATGAATGTGTATAAGGGAAGAATGCAGACTAAGATTGAGCTAACACTGGAACAATCACAACAAGGTGTTAGTAATGACGTCTTGGTAAGCATTGAAGGGGTTGAAGAATTAAAAAGAAATGTATGGATAAAGGGTGAAAAGAAAGTAGTCCTCCCTACAACTTAGGCAGAAACCGAGTCAATACATATGCTGTCAGAATCATAATGTTGATTGTTGATATTGAAAGACGACATCATGGACCCAGTGATGCAATGCATAACCCTTCCCAGCCATTCGGGTTTCTCTCAAAAGAAACTTGTCTCATTTGTCACGGAGATACACTCGACTACTATTGACTTTCTCACTCCGAGTTAGTTAATATTGAATAGGTGGCAGTCTGCTCCAGCCTCCGATTACTAAAAACCAAAATGCACTAATCGAGTCTAGAGCCAAGAGATCATCAAATAAATCTCATTAGGACACATTCCATGACAAACACTTGTTGAACATCATTAAGTTCACAAGCTGTTAACAAGAGTCCTACGCATTATCCTTGTGATTCTGCCAGAACATTCAGAGTGATACTCTTTAGTATTCACAATGACGAATGGAAATCCTTCCAGTGTCATCATCAAACAGCACTGCGGTAGGTGACTTGCGAGATTCTATATGAATCAAGCTTGTGTCAACTGGATATCGATAAAGGTCCAGTAAATGAATTGACGACATAATCAGAAAGATAGTAACTATCTGATTCACTCTTACCGTGTTGTCTGCTTTGAGACGTTCCGGTAATGAGAACTAGCAAGCATGGCAAATCTAATACATCTGTGTTAGAAGACCCTACGCTTTGAGCTGGAAACCCTGTCAAGGAGATTCTTTGAATCTACCTGATCACAGGTACAGTATTTATACTGTAAAACGGTCCTACGGAACCGGAGGTTAATCTAACCAAATCCGGACGAATGACAAAGCCATATTCGTCCACCCGCTTTATTGCTAACTGTTTTATTTCAGGATACATAAAGATGGAGATGGTGATGCCTCATTCCAGCTGAAGTCGGATTCATTACCACATGCTCATGCTCAAACTACAAAGACATTCTATAAGCATCAAGATTCAAGAATCATGAAAGCTCAAGAATTAAAGACAAAGACTTCCGCACAAACTCTGATATAAGAGATCTTCCTTCAAAGATATCAAGTCTATCAAGGGAGATTGTTAGCAAGCTTTCAAGATGATGCAAAGTATGAGCATGTTGGTCAAGACACAAGATCGCAAGGCAGCAAAGACGATCAAGACAAAAGGATAAAGATTTAAAGATCTCGGACACAAAAGACGAAGTCAAAAGACAATGACAAAGGCTAAAGATCAAAGGTCACAAAGCATAAAGGAACAAGCCTACAACGTAGACAGAGACAAAGATCACAAGAGCTCAACGACAACATCAAGCTCATTGATCTCACGAAGGAGTGCCACAATGAACTTACTTCGGGGGAGATTGTTAGCCTCAAAATATTGAGTCGAACAATGGAAGTTCGTTCATAATTATGTTAGGTCTCGGTCACTAAATTAATGTATGTTGTAATAGGCTAGACGGGTAAACGGGCTCTTATTTGTAATCTAATCGGTCACGTGTTTCGGGCGAAAGCCCAAGTAAAACCGAGCCCGGCCCGTAGAATTACTAAAGGCATGCAAGCCTATAAATACACCTCACCAAGGAAGGTGAGGTAGTTGGTTCATTTGTAACATTTCAAGTTAATCATCCAATTTCCATTTCTCTCTCTAACTTTCTCTCTCTACATTCTTCCTAATTTTCTTGTTAACCTTATTGAAGTGAAGTGATAAAGGGTTACCGACAAATCGTATTACTATCACTCGTATAATCGACATGCGGGTCAACAACGTAGTTTGGTTGTACATCATCATGCATCTCGTGTTCTTCATGATGTTTACAAACAGCATCCTGATAGTGATTTGAATCACGAATCTATAATAAGACATCGTGAACTTTTACTCTCTTAATCGTCGATTTTTTTTTTTTTCCTAAAATTGGGAGTTTTTTTTTTTTTTTTTTTGATTACTCTTGTATAATTACAAGGTTGTGATCTAATACCCTCCGGGTATTAGCAATCTTAATGAAAGTTCAATGTTTTTTGATTTGTTTTCAAAATCGGATTTCTTAATTTATCGTTGATTGTTTAATTATGTTTATCACCTCATACTTGTTTATGTGTTTGAATATGCGACCTATCATTCAACTAGATCTAGTGATATAGACCAAGTAATCTAGATACCGAGATAGCTCTCCATATCGTGTTTCATATTACTGGACCAATAGGATCACAAAAAAACCTCTATCTTTGTCGTTTAAATTATGAGCCTTAGTAGAAAGACCGAGGAGACTCCGTTATGTTTCAGCAATCATGCTCTTAATTAACTGATAAAGATCGACGATGAATTCAAAAATGTTACATCAATCCTTGACAAAGATTTAAAACAAACCTCCCCAAAACAAAAAACAACCTACTACATAGAACCATACGTTCCCCTAATTCCTTTTCCCAGAAGGCCCAAACAACGTGCTGAAGAAGCATTAATCTATAAAACCATGGAAAGCCTAAAGAAAATTAAGTGAAATTAACCTTTCCTCAAAGAAATCAGGCAATCCAACGAATATCCTAAATCTACGAAGGACCTGGTAGCCAACAAGCCATTAACCATGGAAGATGAAGATGTTAGAATAAATCGCAGATGCTCAGCCCTTCTCCTTAACCAACTACCCCCAAAGGAGAAAGATCCTGGAAGCTTTATCCTGCCCTGCTCAATTGAAAGATCTTGTGAAATCTATATATACTTACCCTGCTCAATTGGAAGGATAGACTATTACTACAACGCTTTTAAGCAGACTTAAAGGTAGCAAGTCATTAGCATCATGCTTTTTCTATGTACAAACGTCTAATGCGTATCATTAGTATAAGCTTGCAAAAATCAAGAATGGAACATAGAGCTGAGTCGAGTAATTCTAATGCATTCCCTAAAGAGATTGTTAGGAACCTTCAATAAAACTTGTTAAATCTGATAATTCTAAATGCATTCCGAAAGGGGTTATTAGGAACCTTCTGATAAAAATTGATAAATTTATTTTACCCATAGATTTTATTGTACTTGATGTCCTGGAAGATTTTAGGATGCTTGTCATTTTAGGATGACCCCTTCTCGCAACTGCCCATGCTAAAGTTGATGTCTTAAAAAATCTATTTCTTTAGAAGTTGAGAACGAAAAAGTTAATTTTAATATGAAAAGTGAGTTACCTGATATAAGAAACGAATCAGTCCTGATGATCAAAAGCAACATGATAGCAGAAGAGGATGAATTAATGAACATAGAATCTGACTTATTCACATACACTACTAATACATGTGAATCATGCCAAATCCTTGCGGTAGACACTGATTTGTTCACCTATGAGGTAGTAAATCAGGAAACGTACGATGAAATAACTCATAAGTGTTGCTTAACCGCCCAGGAAGCTATTGGAGAAAACACTAAACCCAGTTTAGGAAAACCACACTGGTGCGCCCTGATTTACCTACAAAATAATGGGATTAGAGAGGTATGGGCATCATGCAACCCATCAAGCGAAGAGTGTGATGGGGGAAGCTCACGCAATAATGAAATTCGATGCTATTGGAAAAGTGAGAACGATAACGACCGCACAAATATTGAATGGAATGACTTAAGTTTAAATGATTGGTTAAAATTTAAATATGGGGAAGTAGATGAAACAAGAAAAAAGAAAATCCTCACCGAACACTAGAGTAAGCGATTCGAAGTAGATTACGATGAAAACAACAATTTCTATTACCCCGACCAATGCGGGGATGGTAGGAATAATGAAATACGAGAAAGGATTATTCATAACTTACATGAAGAATGGTTCAAAGGGACGTCTGATGACGAAATCCTCATTGAAGGGATAATTGATTATCTTGAACCAACGTCATATGATGGATTTGTAGATTTAGATGAGGAAGAATATAATAAAAGATGATGTAGGCTGTTAGGAATGGCGTATATAGAACCACTTCTAATAATAATTAAACAAGTAAAAATTACCTGATATAGTTTAGGACCAGGAGAGGTTTACACGAAACATGAAGTTTCAAATATAGAAGAATTACCTCAGACAAGGGTCAATGTCGCTACTACAAGGAGCAATATTATGGAGGAGGTTTTTGAAAATTATGAAGACGAAATGACGTAGAATTAGCTTGAGTCTAACTTAAAGACTCGTTAAATAAACAAAAGTGCTTGTCGGGTGACAACCCATACTTTATTTAATGAAATTTCCTTTTTACATTAGTTGGTTTGCATGTTTCTTACTTTTTTTTGCAGAATCCAGAAGCTAGGAGGCAATTATCGAGACCGGCTCAACTCATAATCATGTGGTAACTTTGCTGAATTTGCAGCAGTTACGGCGGAACAACTTTAGCTACGTCGTAACCACTACAGTTACAACGTAAACCATTTCATTGTTACACCGTTACACCTTAAAACAAAAAAATTACCACTTGATTACGACGTAACCCATTTTATGGTTACGCCATAACCTCCTTCTGAAATCTTAAGATTTTAAGTTTTAAACATGTCTAAACCTTGTATATGTAAATGGACTTTGTGGGTATGTTCTTTGGATGTCCTCACAAGACTAAACTCGTCCACTTTGGCCACCAAGTGGTTTAAAAGGCTTGTAGCATATGCTAAATGCAACCGTAATTCCTATGAAAGTGAGTTAGGTTTGTAATTCCTGTACACTTCATAATTCTTGTAGAACTATTTTATGCTTTGGTTTGTTTTGTGATCACAGGGGATAAAGAGCTTGCGAGAAGACAGAAATAATCTAAAGATTTCCGCCAAATCTCTAATTTCAAAGCAAAGCTCAGGGAGTTTCTTGTATTAATTATACTCTTTCCTTTTTTATTTCATTTCATTAATGTACGATAGAGACATTTTACAAATCAAGTGGGGGGATGGGAGTAGAATTAATACTTGACGTATGTTTTGCCTTCGATTGTCTAGTTTTCTTTGAAAATTATGCCAATTTTAAAAATTTTGCAAATTTTTCTTAAATAACTAGAATTAATCTTTTCGGAATGCACATTACCCTTTATTATACTTAGTGAGATTTATGTCTAATATTCCGTTTCCATCATATTACTCAAAAATCCACCAAAATATTGAGTGTGCCGGTAGTATTGTAGACTTTAGAACTTGGCATGTGCATCATTTTGAGACCTAATTGATTAGCAGGAATAGATAGTTCAAGAAGGCAACACTTACGAAATCACCTAAATAGCCTATATGTGTATGTTTATCAACTTGTTACATTGACTTGTCGACCTCTCGTAATAAACCCTCTTGTTGCACTCATTGTTAGTGCAAGATACCCCTAGATCACCCTTGTTAAACCAATCTATGTTTTCACCCTAATCCATATGTTTCGTTACACGATTTCACCTTAGCCCACCCTGTAGCCTTTATTTTCTTTGTGTTGAAATTTCTGGCTACTTAAGTCCATGGTTCAGGTGGAATGGGAACGAAAATTATATGCTTTCGTGGAAGACCAATCAGTTATGATCTATAAAGACCCCCCTGTATCACTACTTTTGACATTGTTTACCATAAGTGGGGGGATGTGCGTATAATATCGGATGTTGCAAGGGCAATAATTAAAGATATAAACTCCTGTAACATTTGCATATTTATCATGAAGAAAAGAGGGTGCAACAAAAAGCCACCCATGTGCTAAAAATGTAAAGATGGTGCAAAATAAAAAATAAAAAAATGGAGCAAGTAGCCCATTATTGCACCAAGACATCTCAGTGACTATGAAAAATGGAGCTAGTAGCCCATTGTAACACCAAGTGATCCCAATACTTATGAAGAATGGAGCTAGTAGCCCATTATTGAAGATCATATTTTCGGACTTAGACTCTTGGACCCATGGATGGACAATAGCTAGTTATGACAACCTTAGATTATTTTAGACTATTTGTTTTGTGTTTTTATTAACAACCATTAAATGTGTATCCCATGTCTATCCTAAACCCTTTTAACCAACAACTTAAACGCATATTACCTAGTTGCCTTTGTAGAATTATTAGACCCTAATTCTAACTGGTGTAGAATTGTGTACTTTCCAAGCTTATGATAGAATACATGTTATGACTGTGCAATTGAGCGATCACCCCAAAAATGAAACACTTAGACTAGTGGAGAGCTGAGTGACTTTTTATCCCCTTTTCGTGAGGTGTTCGGCTTTCATGTTTTCTAGCATAAGAGTTTTATAAATTCATTTCTTGAAGTTATTCTCGTGAAACCTTTTTATGAAATGTTTTAACAGGTTCTACTTAAGGGCAAGCAGAAGTCAAGTGGAGGGATATTTGATAACATCAAATATTTAATACTTTTTGGTGGCAAAATACCCCCTATATTACCTGCAATTGTTTCACTAATACTCAAAAAGAAGATATTTTCTATCATTTTATAGTTTTTAAGTGAAATGCAGGAAAGTGATAAGAAACAAGGGAAAAAGGACTTAAAGTGTAAATTCTGAAGAATGTTACGGTGTAACACCAAAAATGGTTACACCGTAACATAAATTAAGCAAGTACGAAGATCAAGGAAGACTTTACGGCGTAACACCGTATCTAGTTACGCCGTAACCATATATTTGAAAGGAAATCTTGTCAAATTTAGAGTTACGGTGTAAAACCATATCCAGTTACGCCATAACCATAAAGATCCACAAATATGGAATGAAGATTACGTACTTATGGACATTATTTGAAGGTTATGGCGTAACACCATATCTGGTTACGCCGTAACGACTGCTTAAATATGGAATGTCGTGTATGATGGTTACAGCGTAACACCTTTATTGGTTGCGCCGTAACAAGTTCGATACCTATAAATTGAGGCATCATTCAAGCTATCTGACATCACTTCCTCCACAACCAATTGGAGAGGCGACAAAGGCTTCTAACCTTCAAAGAATTCTACTTGGAGTCCAAGGGAGATCACACTTAACTTACTTTTTGTATTTAATCGTTCAAATATGAATACTGTAAGAATTATGAGTTTTTAATTTATGCTTTCTTCTATTTTTTGTTGTGTTTCCGTTACCATGAGCGGCTAAGCACTTAAAGTGCTATCCTAGTTATGTAGTTACTTTTGTTATGATTGTTTCCTGTTAGATTATGGTTTCGTTAGATATTCCTTGACTATCGTGTAACCCTGGGTTTTGGTAGTACGGGTGGTTTGGACCTAGCTTGCCCCATTATTAGATTATCTAGTCAACATGGGATCCAATGCGTACTAGGGAGGATCACTAACTCCTTACCTGGTTTAGGAACTAACCGGTCACCGCACTTGTCACTTAATATACTTAAAAAGCACAGGAAACTCTTTCAAAGAGGGTTAATAATCTTTATAGATTATTATATATGTTTTGGGAATAGTTGGGA
Organism: Tanacetum coccineum; assembly: GCA_026074375.1. Lineage (NCBI taxonomy): Eukaryota > Viridiplantae > Streptophyta > Magnoliopsida > Asterales > Asteraceae > Tanacetum > Tanacetum coccineum. The sequence continues at coordinate 37,391 of BQNB010044257.1, read as the reverse complement.
TTAATCACTGCAACCTGGATAACCTACCTCCCAAATGATTTATGACTGAATCGGAATCGCATGGAGTATAGGATAGACTATATATGCATATTCAAGTCTATCGACCCTAGAAACCACTAATGAAACCATAGTTTAACATTGCACAAGAAAGTAGATCGAGTTTTATAAATTTAAAACTTGGTAAAAATATATTTTAAAATAAAATACGCATCAGTAACCATGCCAAGTCTTGTTATGTATGACTTCTTTACAACATTCCACACCATTAAGTGTTTGAAAGATTTTAGAACTTTTACATTTTTTAGCCCACGGAGTGGATTCGTCCATCCGTTTTTCTAACAACGTTGTTTGTTTATTAAAATTCTCTTTTGAGTATGTATTCTTAACAGGTGTATGACTCATTTTTTACCGATCTAAAAAATATCTCTGTTTAGCCGATTTTTCACATTTTGGAACGAACAAGTCATAAAGACTATTTAAGTTTTTATAATCAAAAGATTTGATTAAATCACTTAATTTTGATCGAATTTCTTGGGCAAGACAAATCGTTTCGTCAGATTCAAGAGCTAACAGTAAAGCAAGATTATCATTATAGCAACCTATATCATGCAGACGAGGATTCTCTCTATGAGCTTTCTTGAGGAACACATGTGTAACAAAACTCGTTTTATAATTACGATTAATCACATTTATTGTTTGAACTGATTGACCGGTTTTCTAAACAATATCATCCAAAACTTTGATTTTATTTTCCAAAGCAATGACTTTTTCAAGTTCTTTTTCTTCACGAGTTTTGTAAAACTTCTTTTGATCCTCTTTTTATTGTGACATGATGGATATGGTTTCTTGATGTGCAACAAGTTCCTTTTTCATATCAAAAATCTTTTGATTAAATCATTTATTTGAAAAGAATAGTTATTAATTGACTTTTGAGATTCCGTTTTGTATGACATTAATTCCGTTTTTGCTTTTGCAAAATCAAGTTCCACCTTCGACATATAATTCTTATCATGACACTTTTCAAGTTCACCTTTGAACTTTTTGGGATCTTTGAACATCAATTGATTAATCTTTAAAAGCTCATTGTTTGCTTCTTTAAAATGTGTGTTTGATGATTTTAAAATTTTATCTGTGTTTTTGAAATCCTCAATTTGACTTGTTAATTTATCAACTAAAATTTTGTTTGATGATTCCAAAAGTTTGTTACAGTTTTTACTGTCATCAATTTCGCATTTTAATTTCTCAATTAAAGAAGCAAGCAAATCACGTTCTTTAGTAAGATCATCATTATCATTTTGGTCATCCTGGTCTCTATCATGACTCATATCAAATGAATCCATAATTATATTATGTTCATCCGGATATATGTCATTAACAGATTCAGGTTGTCCAGGATGTTCTCTGTTACTGGCAAACACATTATAGTTATCATCATCATGTTGTACCTTTTGTAATGGCTTAGCATCAAACATGGGTCCATAATTGTCAACAACATCTGGAGTAACCTCTTGAATTTGTTCCATTTATAGATAATGTGCTTCCAATTCTTGATTATCATATTCATCATATGTGTCATTCCTCCAATCAACTTGTTCTACACTTAACTGGATTCCAGCTTCCTCAAGCTTACACAATAGCATCTTCTCCTTGTGATAAGTTGCATCCTTTTCCCGTTTTGGTTTTTGACATTCCCTTGCTACATGCCCATATTCCTTGCAATTATAACATTGAATCCTAGATTGCTACGCCACCTGTGTACCTACAATGTCCCTATCCCCAGCAACATTAACTGCCCTCTGATTATCATACCCAGTTCCTCTGTTTGTTCTTAGAGAATTATCCTAATTTGCTCTACTGGTGTTTGATGAAGTTGTGCGGTTGTTGTTGGTAGGTTTGTAGTTTTTCTTGAATGATAGAGAGATTAAAGCCATGAGTTTATCAATCTCCTTTTCCGTTCACATTTCATCATCTTCGACAACCATAGCAGGTTCTTGATCATACATGGGTTGAGGAGAATTGACAATTGATATTCCTCTATTTCTGGTAGTAGCTTGTTGTGGTCTGGTTGAGGAATTTTGAGTGTAGTGAGTAGGATGAGGTTGAGGATGGTAAATTGGTTGTTGTTGAGCAACAAGTGCAAGTGGATTAGCAGTACGTGCTAGTCCTTCTGCTCTTATCTCATTGACTTCGTTCTGGTGTTGCTTCAAAATGTCATAAAGTTTATGGTAGGAGACAGTTTTCAACTCTTGACTCTGCTTAACAAGTGTCACAACCCTTTGTCATTCTAGTTGTAATTGAAGTAAGAACTAAACATTCATTGGATGATTTGTAACATTACACTTATTTCTGAAAAGCTCATTCATCATCTTGTAGAACCTTGAGTAATACGATTCAAGTGTTTCACCATCCCGTGATGTGAATTTTCCAAGCTCCTAGTACAAATTGGTTTCAAGATCTTGAACATTGATTGATTCACCTTTTTTCAACCTTTCAATGGCTTTCCACATCTCACATGCATTTGGACAAGCATCAACGGCAGCGTAGATATCATTGTCTATCCCTATGAGAATTATCTTAACAACTTCAGCTTCAGCATCTAGTTGACTCCGTATGTCTTGTGAAACATTCTTGTAGGTCTCCATATACCCTTATGTACAAGTTTCTGAACTACCTTTTGAGACTGGACTTTTTTGTTCAACCCATGTGAATATGTGAGGTGGATTGGCAAGACAATAGTAGATAAGTTCACTATTAGGTTTGGTGTCTATGTATCTTTTGATTCTGGATTTTCATTGAACGTAGTTACCCGGTGCTAACATTGGTTGACGGTTGATGACATCAAATAACGTCTATTTTATAGCATCATTTATCCCATGTAATTAACCCATTTTGTATGATTATTGCAAAGAATTGTTACTTAATCGTTCATATTTAAGAATTGCAGTAATTATGGAGTACTTGGTGAAACTTGACTAAAAGGCACGCATTCTGGAGCTTAAACGAAGATATTTTGAAGATTACTGTTCTGATAACCAATACGCCGTATCCATCAAGGAAGATAATTCGTATCTGTGCATTCACTCACCAAAGACCACGAAGGAAACAAGATCAATACGTCGTATCCAGAGAAGACCAATACGCCATATTGGAGATATAGTATGTGAATATTCTGGAAGATATCAAACGTGGTCCCTACTCCAAGAAATCCCCAATACGCCGTATCCAAGACCTTGGATATGCTGTATCGAACCGACCCTGGACCATATAAATTGAAAACCCAAAAACGAGTTTCAAGAGTGCTAAATCATATTCTCGATACCTAAACCAGAAAAGTCGATTTTCAGATGTAACACCCCCAAACTACGATACGCAGCGGAATACAACATTTGGGGTGCTACTTCATAATACATGCACACGAGTCCGAGTAAACGTTCAAAGATACGTTTATAAAACACAATTTCATTTATTAGAAAGATCATAGTTACATAGGTCCCAATATCAATGTAGAAATTTATTTCTAAAAGTCATAACACGACTTGGTTTCTAAAACATTATTTTAGTTTATGACACTACTTCACCGAGACACCGTCCTTGATATCCGTGTTCCGTCCCGTCCAGCCATCAACAACAATTAACATGAGATACATGCTTAAAAAGGGTCAACAAAATGTCGAGTGAATTCATAGAGTTTACAAATAACAGTTAACATATAACATTGCTCGTAAGACAAGTTATAAAAATATTGATTTCCAACTAAATGAGCCCGTGTACCGAAACATAACACATTTATCCCGTAGGACGAAATAATGTCCGAGAAGTATGCCACTTCTCCTAATACTAATCACAAAATGTCCGTTACAAGGTGCTCACAACTGATTCAAACCCCGGACAGGGTTGTCAAACCCAATAGATCTATTTAATGCATTAGCGTTCACCTGCAACTAGGCAACTAACAGTCACATAGTAAAATACATATACTCAATAGTGAATGGAATCAAATTAAATATCAAAACATATTGGGTTCACATTTTCATAATACAGCAAGTATCCCCCTCGCGGGTTTAAAAACATTTAAAACACTTAAAAGCGAGGCTATGAACTTACCTTAATCGAAGCCGAAGATTAAAAAACCGAAACAATCACGAACTACTCGACAACGAGCTCAACCGCGACCTATAATTTATGTCGTTCAATTATTACATCGTAAGATACGATCGGATAGTGCGGGCATTGCATATATCAAAATAGTATAAATATACATACACATGTGATGAGAAATCCACTTGCGCGTCCTAAATCCTAAACTCCACTTAATTGAGTTACGATCATTCTTTCATTTATATCATTCGTTGCTTAATAAAAAACTATCTCTTTTAGGAAACTTTCTATTTTTAGAAAGTTACTATTTTTGGAAAGTTACCAGTTTTAGTATGTCTCGTCTTCTAAATATATTTATAATAATATTTAGTTATCTCGTTGCACACTCGACGCTTAATTTGGTAATTAATTACTCATACCGGGATTATGTCCCGTATATTACAAAAGTTTCTATTTTTAGAATCTCCTTTCATTAATAACAAATCGTTCAGTCTAAAATATATACTCATAATATAATAAGTTTATTATTTTTATAACATCCGAACAATATATTAGCCTGTTGACTTTT
>BQNB010044257.1:2725-30225 GCA_026074375.1 Tanacetum coccineum | reverse complement strand
ACCATTATTATGAAGATCTAAATGTTTGGTTTTGTTTATATCTCGATTTCTTAATTTATCGTTGTATGCTTATTTATGTTTATTAGTTTATACTTGCTTATGTGCTTTAATATGTGACCTATCATTCAACTGGATCTAGTGATACGGACCAAGTAATCTACATGTCGGGATAGCTCTTCATATAGTGATTAGTACATCTAGACCAATAGGATCACAATTAACAACCTGTCTTTGCCTTTAGATTGTGAGCTTAGTTGGACCGGTAGGTGACCCTTGGGATCAACGAGTACGTTTTAATTAATTGGTAAAGACTCAGACAGTGAATCGTCATTAAGCAGTAAGTGGGTAAAGTCTCTATGAGCTAGAGTTTAACAAGATCACCATTGCTTTAATCCCTAAGAATTAATGTGTCTAGGTCTTAGGAAGAAGTCCCGCCTAAGTCTAAAAATGATATACCACCTCGAGATAAGTAATCATTGCACCGAATAAACAAACCAACTTCTAATCAGATTAATGATGGCTGATACAGTTTTCTATTATAAGGCTTGACCGCTCTTTTATTTCTGTTAATTTGCTTGTGTGGGTTAAAGTGTCTTGAATTGATTGTAGTCACCACAAAGCCCGTGCCAGTCTCTTAGACTGAAAAACCCCCCTTTTAACCTGTTAGAATTAGGATTAGAACTAATATAGGATTAGCATAGGTTTGACTTAGATTAGAATTAACTTAGATAAGTAGACCAAAATATTAATACATTGAAGGATTTAACCTCGCTTCAAGTGTTCGACACCCTACTTACCACGAATCTACCATCGACCGGGTACACTGCCCGTTAAAGTGTTGTTTTTGGTTAAGTCGGCAAAATATAAATTTAAAACATGAATCATAAACATATACACCACATTAAGTTTTTGGCGCGGTTACCGGAGAGTAAGAATTAATCTCGATTTCTATTTGATATTTTGGTTTTTTAGCTTTAGATCTAACTCTTAGATTTAGTGTAAATTAGATTAGTGTATATTCTTGTATATTAAGTATATTTTGTATATTTGTTTGTATTTAATTGTTTGCTTGTATATTTGTGTGTTTAATTTAAGTGTTTCCTAATACACTGTTCTGGTCGATAACTCGATACGGCGTATCTATCTCCATTGGATACAACGTATCCAACCTTGTTAGCCTTATAATATGAAGACTTATACGGAATTACATTAGTTTTATTATAGTCAGATACGCAAGGACTAGAAATGTCAAGTTAGGATAGTTAAGCGTATCAAGGACTATATATACCCTCCTATACTTCCATAGGAGGGTGAGGATAATCATTTGTATTTCATAAAGTTTATGTGTTTCTCTCTCTAGAAAACACACACATCTTTCCCTCTCTACTTTTCTCACTTAATAATATGGCTACTTATTTCTTTTATCATCCTCGACCTCTGGATCGTGTGTTTTAGGCTAGAATCTTTAGGATAACAATTGGCATCAAAGCCTAGGAGCATTTCATGTTTGTGGTTTGCTTATTTGATGGTGTTTGTAGCTTATTTAAGCTTTTTGTAGCTTATTTTTACGCCAAAAAGTTTTGGCTTTTCATGGTTGGTGGTATTTTGTGCAAAAGCTTGAAACTTTCTTTTTTCTATAGTTTCTAGCTTATTTGTACAAGTGGCTTATAGATTTTCATAGCTTACTTTTGAGTTCTTATGGTTCGAATGGTTTTTATACTCAAAATCTTGATTTAAAATTTTTCGTGTAAAAAACCATCAAGTTGGTGTTTTTATGGTTCTTCTTGCCTTAGATAAGGAAAAAGTACAAGCAAAATCGTGTCTAAAACTCTCAAAGTGTGCCTTTTTGTGATTTAAAGATTTTGAGTTTTGCATAGTAAAAGGCGGTTTTATAGTTTTCCTTCACAAGGCGGTTTAACAACTTTTCTTTGAGAGGCGGTTTAGCAAGGCGGTTTAACAACTTTTCTTTGAGAAGCGGTTGAACAAGGCAGTTTAACAACTTTTCTTTAAGAGGCTGTTTAACAAGGCGGTTTCACAACTTGCTTTAGGAGGCGGTTTAACAACTTGCTTTAGGAGGCGGTTTAACAACTTGCTTTAGGAGGTTGTTTAACAACTTTCTTTAGGCGGTGGTTTAACAACTTGCTTTAGGAGGCGGTTTAACAACTTGCTTTAGGAGGCGGTTTAACAACTTGCTTTAGGAGGCGGTTTAACAACTTGCTTTAGGAGGCGGTTTAACAACTTGCTTTAGGAGGCGGTTTAACAACTTGCTTTAGGAGGCGGTTTATCAACTAGCTTTAGAAGGCGATTTATCATCTCTTCAGAAGGCGATTTAACAGGAGGCGATTTATCATGTTTTTAAGAAGGCGATTTATCACAAGGCCCTTTTCACCTGTTTTCGTCAAGAACCGAACCTAAACACCTTCCATAACACCAAAGCAAACACAACACTTAATGCTAAAACGATCATTAAAGATTCACTAAAATGTCAAAACGGCTATGGATTTAGACTTTAATGTCAAGTGATCATGAAGTTTATCTAGTATCCCTTATTTGAGTTTGAAGTGTGTTTCACGAAGGCGTCTACTTATTTCATCATCGAGACTTCTTTCTACTTTCTACCCCTTTTCCCTAAACCCCCTCTATCGATTGATGACTTGCTTGAACAAATACCGTTATGATTGAGACTTGGCTCATCTAGTTATACCTGATGTAAGGAGTTTCATTGTAGGACTCACGGGATATAGCTGTCACTTAAAGGAGTTACATTGTAGTGCTTAGTGTCACAGTGTTGATGCAGGTGTGGATGTTCAAGATGTGTGGTACTTCTATTACTTTTGATGTTGGCTATATAGTACTTAGAGATTTCTTCTGCACCGTTCTTTAATCAACAATAGTTCAAGCTTAATTAAAAAATTTGGGGGATTTTATTTCATTTTCAAGTTTGGTATATCGGGTTTACTTTACCATGTGGTCACAACAATAGCCAACATAATACGAGGTTTGTAAGTTAGCCAAAGAGTATAAGGTTGAGATGTAATTAGAAATTCTCATGGGATATTTGAAGCTACAGAACGTCAATGATACTTCACAGTCTTAGCAAAATCTTTCAAAGTTCTTCAATGTCTTTCATAACTTTTCAAGATTGTTGCTTATGACAAGAACTTCTCGAGTATATGGTCGTACACATCAATGATGCTTCCGAGAGATCGAAACCATCATGGGGGAAAATGTGTACTTTGAGGTAATCAGGTCAACTTCCAGGGGGAAGTAGTATATACTACTTTACTTAGTATGGTTTGTGAAGTTTTCTACATACGTGAGAAGATTTGTTGCTGATTTCTCGCATGTACCCTTGAACGGATATTCACCAAGACCAAATATCATGATACAGTATAAAAGAAGTATTAGTTGATGTAAGATGTACACATGTGAAGGATGATTCCTTAAAGGGATAAATTGCTCACACTGGGACTTAGTTGACTTTGGTGTAGCAATTCACATCAGCACTATCCTGGAGGAAGAAAAGTGCATTTCTAGGTCTTAATTGATTTTGGTGCTACTGTTTCAACTTCGTTAAAAGAGGTAAAGTGTGTATCTCAGGTATTGGATGCTTCTTCTACAAAATTCCGCTATGCACTTTAAATGTCAATGTTAGAAGAGCGTCCGAGCTACATCAGTGTTTCAGAATCTGCTCAAGTTACGGATGTTGGTTTGGGGGGAAGCTGATTAAGAAACTTCGGCAAAAAGAAGTATATGAAGAAAGATTTTCAAAGACATGTTGCATCAATTAGGGGGAGGTTAATCCAACTCATGCAAATTATAATGGTTCCAGAACAAGTAAAGACACAAAAGATCCAAGCTGGAGTACAAGTATCAAGGCTAGAAGACAAAGACGTCATCTTCAGCAATGGAAGCGCTTTGGAAAACTTTATTTTGTTGTATTTTTTACTTGTTAGGAACATTGTAAGTAATTCCGTATGTCTACATATTGGGGGAAGATTGTTAGCCTTTAAATATGAAGACTTATACGGAATTACATTAGTTTTATTATAGTCAGATACACAAGGACTAGAAATGTCAAGTTAGGATAGTTAAGCGTATCAAGGACTATATATACCCTCCTATGCTGCCATAGGAGGGTGAGGATAATCATTTGTATTCTATAAAGTGTGTGTGTTTCTCTCTCTAGAAAACACACACATCTTTCCCTCTCTACTTTTCTCTCTTATTAATATGGCTACTTATTTCTTTTATCTTCTCCTACCTCCGGATGATGTGTTTTAGGCTAGAATTTTATGGGTAACAAACCTTCTTTCCAATACAGCGTATTTAATCAACTGATTAATACGGCGTATTCACTTCAACTGAATACGGCGTATCGATCATCTGAAACAAAATCAGAATCTTAGTTTTCATATTTGATTTCCGTGCTAATTTTTTTCTTTTTTCTATCTTAAGAGCCTATCCTACTGATTGTTTATCCCTTGTTTCAGGTAGTGCATGACAATGAGTTCTGCGAGCGAACTATTCACACCTTACGAAGAACCTGAACGAGAATTTCGATCATCAAGGAAGCACTTCATGTAACACCCCCAAAATACGATACGCAGCGGAATGCAACATTTGGGGTGCTACTTCATAATACGTGCTCACGAGTCCCTGTAAACGTTCAAAGATACGTTTATAAAACCAACTTTATTTCATTCATAAGAAAGATCAGAGTTACATAGGTCCCAATACCAACGTAGAAATTCAATTCTAAAAGTCATAACACGACTTAGTTTCTAAAAATAGTGTTTTAAATTATGACACTACTTCACCGAGACACCGTCCTTGATATCCGCGTTCCGTCTCTTACAGCCATACACAACAACTAACCTGAGATACATGCTTAAAAGGGTCAACAAAACGTTGCGTGAATTCATAGAGTTTACACAAAACAATTAGAACGCATATTTGGTTTAACAAAACATATAACATTGCTCGTAAGACAAGTTATAAAAATAATGATTTCCACTAAATGAGCCCATGTACCGAAACTAAACACATTCATCCTGTAGAATAAAATAATGTCCGAGAAGTATGCCACTTCTCCTAATACTAACTACAAAATGTCCGTTACATGGTGCTTACAAACTGATTCAAACCCCAGACAGGGTTGTCAAACCCAATAGATCTATTTAATGCATTAGCGTTCACCTGCAACTAGGCAACTAACGGTCACACAGTAAAAGGCATATATACTCAATAATGAATGGAATCATATTAAGTATCAAAACATATTGCGTTCTCATTTTCATAAAATAGCAAGTATCCCCCTCGCGGGTTTAAAACATTTAAAATAGTTCAAAAGCGAGGCTATGAACTCACCTTGATAGAAGTCGAAGATCAAATAATCAAAACAATCATGAACTACTCGACGACGAGCTCAACCGCGACCTATAATTTATGTCGTTCAATTAATATATCGTAAGATACGATCAGATAGTGCGTGCATCGCAACTATCAAAATAGTATAAACATACATACACATGTGATGAGAAATCCACTTGCACGTCCTAGATCTTAAACTTCATGTAATTGAGTTACGATTCTCGGAAAGTTACTTAATCGAAAACTTTCTATTTTTGGAAAGTTACTATTCTCGAAAAGTTACCATTTTTAGTAGGTCTCGTCTTTTAATTATACTTATAATAATATTTATTTATCTCGTCGAACTTTAGACATTCAATTTGCTTATCGTTTACTCGTATCGTTATTATATTTGAATATTTCAAAAGTTTATATTTTTAGAATCTCCCTCGTTCATAACAATCATTAAGTCTAACATATTATACTTGTAATAATAGTAATGTTTATTATTTTTATAATAATCCGACAAATCTAGTATTAACCCGTTGACTTTCAAAAGTCAACGTTAGAATTTATTTGTCTTTGACTTTATATCTTTATATAATCAAATCTAATCCGCTCAAAACGACCCGCTATATCACATTTTCATGACTCGGACTCAAAAGAGATTTTATGCAAAACAACATTTCAGACAACTTTTTAGTTTTAGCCGAGACCCGAAACTTGACAGAACATGACCAAAATACCCCTGCAAGTTTCTGCTGGAACTATGACACTTTTAATAAAAATGCAGATTTTGACCTTGGGTTTTGACCCGTTAATACTCGATTTTAAAACTAGCAAGCCTCGCGGGAAAGTAGAACGTCATTCCGAGCAACTTTCGTGCTTCGCCGGAAGGCCGAAACGGACTCAAAAGTGCTCAAAGCGGGCGTTTAAATTTCTGTCAGCAACTACAATTACCCAAATGTGCATAATTTTTCCACTAAAAATGTATCTCATTTTAGCTCTAGTTTCTTCGTTATTAGGAGTTAGAAGCTCCATTTTATGTCAAAACGATCGTCTAAGAAAGCTTTATCTTATTTTTCAATCAAAGATCAGATTTCATGAAAATTTCAACCCTCATTTTCCATACCAAAGTTTCTGCCCAAATTTACCAGTTACAAAGTGCGCCAAAAATACATTTTTGACCCAAGAACTCATTCACGGCACATCTAAAATGGCCTACAACTTACATTTAACTCGCTCAATCAATTTATAACAACAACTAACTAGGCGACGCAAGATCCTATAGATTTCATCACATGCAACGAATTTAATCAAATCAAATGAACATAATAAACGAAACAAAATATAAAAGAATGCTCACAATGCTTATTGTAGCAAGATCGGACTCAATAGATGAACACACTTGTTCCTTGTTCCTTTTGTGGCCGTGACTTCGGGTACAAAACCAAATCAACCCCAACTAAAGCAAATCAACCTAAAACTATTCTTGATTTATATTCAAACAATCAAGCAAACTTTTGTGTGTCTTCTTCTTGGTTTGAACCCACGACCGGACCTAAATACCATCTCCAAATATTTTTATCAACCAAATACTTCCACTAAATATTCCTATATCACTTCTCCACTAATCTAACTATCTTTAATCAAATCAAACACCCACTATCTTTAACAAAACTCAAACATGCATAAACCTTAATGCATGTTTATTTTTCTTGCATTGATGATCTTAAATATACCTTCTAAACAATATTTGGTTGCTAGAAAAATTAAAACATCAAGGGTGTTTGGTTGCTTAGCTCGTTCGAACTCAAAGGAAAGAAGGGAACAAGAAAACCAATTAAAACTTGATTCTTTATCAATCTAGATCATTTTTGAGTGATGTTTGAATGGGTTTAATGATCAAAACTTGAAAAAGGTTTTTGTATGTGTGTGTATATAGGTGGTCGGACAAGAGCAAGCCAATGGAAGAAGAGAAATAAGATTTTTGATCTAGGAGTTTACTTGTATGTAGTGAAGAGTTTAAACAAAATAGGGAGTATCAAGTAATGATTATAACTTTGGAAAAATTAAAGTTTGTGTGTGGGAGGAGTATATAGCCGGCTATGTATGAGCTAGGCATGCATGTTTTTATTTTTTTTTTGATTTTATTACTTGCATTTTCTTTAAGTAGTCATTTAATTAACATGTAAACATGACACTATTTAAGTAAAAACGTAAATGTTAAACGCGAGTTTGGCCAAGGTAAAGGAACAAAGACGACAAGGTTCGCAAAAATAATAATTTACGGCCATAAAAATAATGACGAGACGCGTCGTAAATTTTTACGATGCTCAAAACAATTAACGAACGCGCGGTCAAACGTTGACTCGCGAAACGTCCAAAAATAAAATTTTCAAATTTCCGTTCGTAATAAAATACGAAAATAATTATTTACAACAAATAAAATTTTAAATGTCGACGTTCCTTCACACGAGTTTATAAAATAATAATTATGACGTCGAATTCACGAGCGTCATGCGCGTCGTAAAACTCGGGTTGTTACATTCCACCCACCTTAAGGGGGCGCTGTCCCGGTGCTTGTCCTTTCTTACTCGTCTTAATTTTTCTTACGGTAAGACGGCTTCCTTACGATTGGAAGGTTTCACGTGCTTGAATGTAAAGATCACACGTTATAATGCTCACCTTGACTATCCTGGACGGAAGTCAACAAAACAAATGATTAATTATACTAGCAAGATCGAAAATACAATCGCAATCGCTCTTATCACCAGAAAAAAAAATACGCCACGAAACATATCCGGGAAAACATAAATCGTGTCGTTTTTAAACGAAAGATCGACCCAAACCTTAGTTTGGTAATCGTTTTAACAAAACAAAGCGCACACCGCGACACAAAACCGAAACATACGTTGCTAACCAAAACTAAAACATATACCAATAATCAAAACCGATATCTAAAGCATGACACCATAACTTTTGTGGAATGGATTGCTCGTCTAACATAGCACAACTCATCTTTTCCTTAACATGGCGACGTGTTCATTAACAATCTCGCATGATTGATAAGTGAACGGTCCCGTCCAAGTTAAGAAGAATATCCATGTTTGTTCACAAAGCTCCAAAATTGCATTTATCAAATCAACTACAATGATTATTAAATTGAAACAGATTAGAACAATCATGTAGTTTTAAGCATTTTGCACATATTTTTAAATTTTTCTAAGACACAACCTTAGACTCTAAAACACAAACCCAAGTATAGATTTGAGTAGTCATCATGATTAATTAAAAGTGAAGAAGTTACCTTCCAAACCTTTGAATAAAAGAATGGACAAACAAATCGAGAGTGTAACAACTCTAAAACCCTTAATTATGACACTGTTTCTAGTCCTATGTTTGCCATTAACCGTTGACTCTCTAGACAGCATGTAACACAAAAGATTCTTTCAAAGCTCAAATATGTAGGTTCCTTACTAGCTACGTTGAAGCTAAGTTTTAAACTAACCTCAATATTGCGTGACCTAACCTCCTATGCCAAAGCATTGAGTTATCCACTACGGATGCAAGACAAATTTGTTGTTTGGAGTTCCCAATTTGCACGTACATAATCCATTTCTCCTATGTCCTTTAGCTAGCATTTTATTATTTTTATTAATAGCACTATCCTTTTTAGTAAAGCTAACTAAGCAATCATCATCACATAATTGACCTACACTAATCAAATTAAAAGCTAGACACTAACATGCTCAACATTTTTAATTGTAATGGAAACATGAGAAATATTACCTCCACCGACGACTTTGCCCTTTAGGTTACTCCCAAATACGACATGTCCACCATCATACTCCTTGTACGAAGTAAACAATCTTCTATTCCTGGTCATGTGCTTAGTGCAACCACTATCCAGAATCCAATCGTCCTGAAGTAGATTGCATTAAAGACATACCTCTTGAGAGTCGATTTCCATAAGAGAAGTTGCGTCATTTGGTTTCTCGTCACCATCTTCACTATTGATCCATGATCCTCCAACAAAAGCCTTGTTCTCCTTTGGCTTTCTACACTCACTAGCGAAATGGCTTTCAATGCCGCAATTATAGCATGCTCCCTTTGGTTTCGAGCTTTCTCCACCTTTGTTTCCAAAGTTGCTACCGCGGCCTTTTCCAATCCGATTTCCACCATTACCAAATCGATTACCTCGTCCAAACCTATTACCCTTGCAGAAGAACTTTCAAAAGTTTCTAGCCAATAAATTAAATGCTTCAACTTCTTCTTCATCTACTTCTTCAACACTTTCTCCTTGACTATCGCTATCATCACTAGTTTGCTCCCTAGTAACTTTAGCTTTAAGAGCTAATGACTTGACCTTTTCTTTAGTAGTCTTGGAATCTACACCGTCATTATCCAAGACCATTTCATAAACCTTAAGGTTCCCAATTAGCTCGTCAAGAGGAAGAGTAGCCAAGTCTTTGGCTTCTTCAATGGGCACCACCTTAGCTCACCATTTTAGTGGAAGAGCACGAAGAAACTTTCTAACATGATTCTTGCTAGAGTAGTCTGGATCTAAAGATATGAGACTAGTCACTACAGCATTGAATCAATTGAAACCACTATCTATAGTTTCTTCATTAGAGATTAAAAACTTCTCATATTCTTGAGTAAGAAGATTAATATTTCAATTCTTGACTTGGTGAATTTGCTTTGTTAGTGATTCTAGTGATTGCCCAAACTTCTTGTGGTTTTGCCACATAAAGACACGCTCTTACACTTTGCGGGTAGAGCGATTGAAGATGGTCATCTTGATTCTTCAAACTTGACAAGTGTTTCTTCTCGGTAATCCTTGAGAAGTTCCATGCGGCGTTTCTATAACTCTTAATATCTTCGTCTTCAACTTCGAAGTAAAGTCCGCCATTTAGGAATGACTGCACAAGTCAATATCTTTGGACTTTACGTAAGTCTCAATTTCCAAAATCAAAATCCATTAGGCTCAAGAAAAGGTAGTCTTTGCATAGAACACCCCTTAGTATAGTTCTCTTGAGCCATGGATCCTTACTTAAATTTTTCAAAATTAAGGTTAAAATTTCAAAATCTTAAAAAAAAAAGTTTTCAACTTAAAATGACTTCTCAATTGTCCAAGACCATTTCATAAACCTTAAGGTTCCCAATTAGCTCGTCAAGAGGAAGAGTAGCCAAGTCTTTGGCTTCTTCAATGGCCGTCACCTTAGCTCTATATTTTAGTGGAAGAGCACGAAGAAATTTTCTAACATGATTCTTGCTAAAATAGTCCGGATCTAAAGATTTGAGACTAGTCACTACAGCATTGAATCGATTGAAACCACTATCTATAGTTTCTTCATTAGAGATTAAGATTTCTCAATCTTCTCAAAATAAAAACCTTCTCAATGGAACCAAAGCTTACATAATATAGTAGGGATCCAGTAAGAAGTAAATTAAAATAAGAAGTGGTAAGAAGTGACTAAAACCACACATTTGAGATGCAACGACTTGCATTAGATGCATTTCTATTCATATAGATGCACCATTTTGAGTTTTGAAAGTTAATTTGATGTGTAGATGGTGCAAATTGATTTTCATAATTTTGGCACATGTAGAGGAACAAAAAATAAGAGAAAAATAAAATGCATCTAATATACATATATGCATCTAATTAAAAGCTAGAAAACACATTATGATGCGTTATAATGCATCTAAGATTATAGAGATGCATCTAATTTAAGTCGGTGCATCTCGGATATGCGATTATAGTTACTTCTTATCCTTCTTATTTTAAGAAAACTTCTTATTTGATCCTAACTCTATATATATATATATATATATATATATATATATATAGAGAGAGAGAGAGAGAGAGAGAGAGAGAGAGTTAGGATCAAATGAGAAGTTTTCTTAAAATAAGAAGGATAAGAAGTAACTATAACCGCATATCCGAGATGCACCGACTTAAATTAGATGCATCTCTATAATCTTAGATGCATTATAACGCATCATAATGTGTTTTCTAGCTTTTAATTAGATGCATATACGTATATTAGATGCATTTATATACTAGTTCAGGAAGGGAATTTAGTCCTTCCGTACGTCCAGTTGCAAATCCACGACACCTATACTATTCCTAGTATAATCCTTATGGTGGACTATAAATCGTATTACGATTTAACTCCATTTATATGCACAAAGATCGACGCTCACAAAGAAGAGTTACTACCTACGGTATTCCGCCCTTAAAATCCACCCCTAAGAACCTGTGTTTCGACTTAACCTATGACCTCTAAAGACTTCCCCTTGGAAGCTTACCAAACCCCAACTAGATCCCCAATGATCTAGGCTTGATCTCTCGAATACAAGACTTCCCTTTACAACAAATTGAAAGATAGTTTGATTTAAGAATCAATCCCTAACCTAGCCTAGAGACTCGACTCTAATAGAAAGGGTATGATAAAGAAGACCCTTGACAAAACACATAAGTATGGATTAGTTACTTGTGTGGCTCTCTTGCGGAGATGTGTTCACTTCAATAGAATGATAAGATTAGAAGATTAGAACACTTAGGTGTTAAATTTAGAGGATAGGAGAAGAGAAAAGAGAGGAAAGAATGTTTGCAAGAGGTGACGAATACAAAGGCCAAGGGTGGGTATTTATAGGCCAAAAATCCCAAGGGAGCAAAAATATTCCGCGAGTGGCGCGCTGCCCATGCGTCAGTGCGTGGCTTATGCACCAGATTCTTAGAGTATATTCTTCGGGATTTTGGCGTTTTAAATACATGCACTTGTTAAACCCCTAATTGTAGTTTACGCTATTACCTTTCAATCATTCTTACACTCAAGGTTAACTAACTCAAATAGCCATTTGATAAAAGCGTTTGTGAAGAGATTTAGGGTCGTTTGTCCGATATCAAAAGAGATAGAAAAGAACTACCGGACAAGGGTATTTTTGGTATTCCTCCAAGGCAATTAATCTAGTTAGAAACTAACCAAGGTTTGAAAAGTTAGTTAGGGTATAAAGGAATATTCCAAGAATATTCTAAATTTAGAGAGGAAGTGTGGATGTTATGGGGGGAAGAATTTGAAATTGAAGAGAGGATAACGATGAGTTGTATGTGGGTTGTAAATGAGTTGGAATGATGAGATGTTGATGTGATGGAAATAAGCCTTTCGGCTTACAATTTAAATTTGAATTGTATTTCACCATGTGGGATAATGAGGAGGATAAGAATGAGGTAAGTTGGATAGGTGACATGGCATGATCAAGGGTTAGGATAAAAGAGAGAGTGCGTGTGTAATTTGAATTTCAATCTTGAGGGAGTGTGAGTGATGGGGGTAAGTTGGATTGGTGAGATGACATGATCAAGGGTTAGGATAAAAGAGTGTGTGTGTGTGAAATTTAAATAAAGAAGATGATGAATAGGAGATATGTAGTGGAGAATGTTTTGATGTGATGGGAGGAGCTTATGTTGGAATGTTGGGGGACAAGAAGTACACAAGGTACAATGGTGTAAGAGAATGTGAGTTGTCCTATGTCCGGATAAGATTGAGGAATGTTTAAGTGAGGAAGGTTTAATCTTGTGAAGGTTTAGAAAGAAGAAGTATGAAGATGATGGTGATAAGTGTGAAATCAAAGGATTGATTTGGGTTGCTAATCACTTTGCCATTAAGAGAGAAAAGAGTGGGCATGAGTGATTATGGAATATTTAGGGAAGGGTATAAAATGTTTGTAGATTGTGTCGAAAGGAATGCTTAATCATTTGTTGGGGTATAAAGGGTTTGTAAATACTTATAAATTATTTACAAACTCACACATGTATTCCTCACATGACCGCCGTTGATGTAGCTTGCATCTTGATCTTGGCCTTGTAATTTGGTGAAGCTTGAACATTATCTTCACCTAATGATCCTTACATAGCTTTTCTAATCCCATGTAAGCTATAGCTCTTTGCTTCTGTAATTGCTAGCTATGCTAGTCTTCTCCACGATAAGCTTCTTGGTCTTTGCCCAATGAGCCTTACATAGCTTTTCTACTCCCATGTAAGATATAGCTCTTTGCTTCTGTAATTTCTGGCTATGCTAGCCTTCTCCCCAATATGCTTCTTGCTCTTTTCTTTCCTTCTCCCATTTTTTTCAAATAAAAAAGACAGGATCTTGGTCTATCATTAGCAGGTTTATATCAATGTAGAGGTAGAAAGTAGATATCTTAACACTTTCTCCCCTTGTTAAAGGCGGGGATCCATGGGTCAAGAGCATTACCTTCAAGGTGTTCTTAGCTACAACTAGCAACAAGTAAACACAAAACAACACAAGCAACAACCATATACACATGTTTAAGTCCAACACGGGTTAGCTTATTATATAGAGACTTTGAAACATGGATGAGTACAAATGTAAATTATTGTGACTTTGTACATTATTGCATATATTCATATACATATGTTATCATTATATATGTATAGTTATTCATGACTCCAATTACTTTTTGTTGAGCATGCTTGGACAATTTTGTCATAATTTCATCCCATTATGTTGTTTAAGATATGTGTTACCAATAAGCATTAATAAGCAAGAGAGCATCCAAGCATTTTATTTCACATAAACATACTTTTATTCTTGCCAAGCTTGAGTTCTTCCAAAGGAACAATTTCTAGGTTCATTGTCTTTCTCAATTCATTCTTTATTATTGTCTTAAAGAAAGACCCTAACAATGTCCTCAACGACTGCAGTTAACACCTTGAGGTTGTTGTTAATGGATGCATGTATCTCTCGCATTTCTTTGCGAAGAGCATACACATTCTCTTCCATCATGTGTTGTACGTGACAACACACACATTACGGAAAGGTTCTTCAAGTTTACATGTTATCTTCTCCCATATAGGGTCTTCAACAACACACAATTTAAAAAAGGCCCTAAAAATATCTATGTCACTACTCTTAATTTCTTCCCAAGCTGATAATCCTCCTCCTCGGGAGACATCATTCTTCTTCCCGTGTTATTGTGGAATGATGAATCTTCAAAATTGCTCATGATTCTTGTTCAAATTTTGTTTTAGGCCAAAATTTTATATGGTTATGTGTTGTGTTTCATGAGCTAGTGCAAGTTGCTTTTATAATCAAGGGATTAAGGGTTAGGTGTGGGTTTGTGAGAGGTTAGGGAACCAATGTAAGTTTACATAAAGCCTTAGCCATGTACCTTGATTCTTTGAGATTGTGGTAGGAATGATTATGTGAAGAAAAATAGAGGATGTTGGGAAGAATATTATTCCTTGGTGATTTGAAATATTTAGTTGAGGATTAATTATGATTTGGTTGAGAAAGGATGATTAAGTTACACAAACTAGCTCCCATAATTATGCATGCATGTACCATGATTTTTTCTATCTATGCATGATACTTCCATTGTGGTTTGTTGTGTAGAAATCCTTAATCATCATTTTGGGTTTTCGGAATTGATAAATTTATTTTTAGTGCATGACAAGGAAAATACTTAGGATCTCAGATGAGTGGTCCAAGTTATCAAACCTACTTCGATGTGTATTTTAATCCCTTTTGAACATCTTGCACATATTGGACACATAATCCATTTTACAATAGCAAAGTGTTGCTAGGTATAATATCTTGGAATTATGGTTGATGTGTTTTGTCAACATTGATAACCTTTAACTACCATAGTGTATGGTGAGTTAGTTTCATAATTTCTCGGACGAGAAGGCTATATTACCATGTTTATTCTTTGTGTATTTTAGTACGTTATGCAATACCTTACCGAATTCAATTTCAAAAAAATTCTCTTTAACTACGTGAGTAGTTTGTATGTTTGAATAATTTTTTTTATTTTCTACCCTAATACACATAGCATGCAATCAACAAATAAAGTGAACAAGTTGACACAAATACAATATTTTCATCATAAGGGTGAGTTGCGATTCAAAGTGATTTTGTCAATGAATTTGTTTATTTAATCTTTCATGTCTATCATGGGGAATAGAGCATTCAATGTTGAAAATAAGTCGATTTCACATATTTAAATATGTGAGGTGATGATTACCACAATATTGACAAGATGTAGATCAAATTTCTTGTTCATAACACATAGGTTTGACATGTAGAATCTGAGATAATGTCAACCATAGTTTGAATAATGCATTGACATCTATCCTTTATCTTGTTAAAACAATAATGTTGCCCAACTTCTATGCATTTCACATAAGTCCTAGCATATAGCATATAAACACATAAGCTCTAAGAGCACAATGATCTCTAATAGGGTATGAAAATAACCTCTAGACTTCTACCCTTACTCTCGACCCCTTACTTACTCAAATTATTATCCTATGGTGCATGTCAACCATGAACAACCTCAACTAGACTCGTGCAATTTAGACTTTGGAAAATGTCATGCAAAAATCCTAAGCTTGTTTTGTCTTAGACCTAAGTGTTCTCTCATTCAACTCACCAATTACTTGCTATATTGGGTGACCTCTAGCTTCTTTTACACTCTTAGGATAACTCGGCTCCGAGACATTAACTTCTAATGACGGAGACCTAACTGGATATTGAACTATGGGTTCAATGATCCTATCATCTTCTACCAAAGGAGATGACTTAGGTTCGGGCAAACTCTCATCAAATGTAACATTGAGAGATTCCTTAATTCTGATTATTTCCTTGTTAAGCATTATGTATGCTTTACTAGTTTGAAAGTATCATAGAAACACACATTCAAACTACTTTAGGTCGAACTTGGTGAGATGTACTTTAGTGTTAAGTATAAATACTTTACAACCAAAGACCCTAAAGTACTCTAATGATGGCTTCCTATTTCTAAGGATTTTTAGGGTGTTTTTTAATGAAGTTTCTAATATAAACCTTATTAAAAATGTAAGTTGGCGTATCTAATGCATGACACCAAAACTTTTGTGGAATGGATTGCTCGTCTAACATAGCACAACTCATCTTTCTTAACTTGCAATGTGTTCTTTCAACAATCTCAATTGATTGAGAAGTGAACGGGCCTGACAAGTTATATGACATTCCATGTTTTTCACAAAAGCTCCCAAATTGCAATTTATCAAATTCACTACGATGATTAGTTACAATTGAAAAAAATAGAACAATCATGTAGGTTTTCAAGTCTTTTACAGAAGATTTTAAATTTTTCTAAGGGGGGTAATCATCCTTTGATTATACGAACACAACCCAAGTGTAATTTGAGCGATCATCCAAAATCATTAAAGTGTAGAAGTTGCCTCTTTAACTTTGAATTGGAGATGGACCAAAAAAATCTTAGTGTAACAACTCTAAGACCCTAGTAGTTGATACTTCATTCCAAGTCCTATTGTTTGCGTTACTTGACTCCCTAGACCACACGTATCACAAAAGTGTCTTTCAAAGCTCAACTTTGGTAGGTTCCTTACTAGATTGTTGGAAGCTAAGTTTTGAACTAACCGCATATTGGCGTGACCTAACCTCCTATGCTAAAGCATTGAGTTATCCACCAAGGATGCAAGAAAAATTTGTTGCTTGGAGTTATCTCTCAATTTGCAAGTATATAATCCGTTTCTCCTATGTCCTTTAGCTAGTATTTTATCATTTTAACTAATAGTACAATCTACTTTAGAAAAACTAACTACACAATCATCATCACATAATTGACCTACGCTAATCAAGATAAAAGCTAGACCACTAACGTGCTCAACATTGGTAATTGAAATGAAGTCATGAGTAATATTACCTCCACACACGACCTTGCCCTTTAGGTTGCTCCCAAATATGACATGTCCATCATCATACACCTTGTATGAAGTGAAAAATCTTCTATTCTCAGTCATATACTAAGTGCAACCACTATCCATAATCCAATCGTCTGGTAGTAGATCGCATTTAAGACACACCTACAAGCAAATATGAATTCAAGGCCGTGTACCCATTGTTTCTTGGATCCATTGAGGTTAGTAAATATGGTGCCCAAGTTAACCATTATTGGGTCTTAAAGTAATGCACATAGTTTATGTAGGTCGTACCTCGAGAATGCAGACCAAGGATTGTTTTGATGATCATGGAGGTTTTGAAAGTTTTGTCCAACACTCCGAGGTGTTTTTAGCCTTTTATTTAGGTAGGAGTTTTCTCTCATTTGGAAGGTGATATGTTGATGATACGAAGACCTTTGGTTTTTATAAAAAATTCTTCTTTTCGAAGAATGGTTGTTTTGAAAAGAAGGTCTTCGATTATATGAGTTTGAAGGACTTATATTTGGTGTCGGTAAAAGAGGTCTATGGTCAACTCGAGGTTGAGTGTATCCAAGTTCATTATGCGAGCTTGAGTGATATCCTTGGTGTCTTGTTTCCACTCTTCTAGTGGGTGCTTGGGAACCTCGAGTGTTTGCAAAATGAGTTTGAGGTACTATGGGTTTAACAAAGCTATTTGAGGAATTTCCGTTTTGACTTTCTTTTACAAACACTATTGGTTTGTTTAGACTTACAGAAGTGGTTTTCTCATTTTTAGAAAATCCAAGACCTTCCTTAATTTGGGACAACTTTTGACGACTTAACATGTCGTCCAAAACGACGCTACTCTTTTTGAATTTTGAAAAATTCAATGCTTCATCTTGAAGTCTAGAAACATTGCACTTTAAAGAGTCAACCTCTTTGGTGAGTACATCACACTTTTTGCAAGGTTCAACCACTTCTTTATCATTTACAAGTTTCTTTACTTCAATTTCGAGACCATTAATTTTACTTAAGAGTTTTGATTTCTCACTTTCAAAAGATCGCTTTTCTTTTAAAAGCTTTTTAAATGTTTTAGTAAAATCCTTGTTAAACCTTAAGAGTTCCTCATTCTCCTTTTTCAAATCAATAATATCTAAATCATTATTAGAAATAGATGGTTTAGGTTGTACCTCTTGAGAGTCGATTGCCATGAGACATGTTGCATCATTTTGAGGTTCATCACCGTCTTCACTATCACTCCAAGCTCTTTCGACAAAAGCCTTATTCTCCTTGGGCTTTGTACAATCACTAGCAAAGTAGCCCTTTACCCTGCAATTGTAGCAAAATCCCTTTTGTCTTGAGCTTTCACCGCCTTTGTTCCCAAATCTATTTCTACTGCCTCTTCCAAACCTGTTGGCACCATTACCAAATCGATTGCCGCGCCCGAATCAATTACCTTTGTGGAAGAACTTACGAAAGTTCCTATCCATCAAATTGAATGCTTCAGCTTCTTCTTCATCTACGTCTTCATCACTTTCTCCTTGACTATCACTATATTCATTAGTTTGTTCCCTAGTGACTTTAGCTTTACGAGCTAATGGCTTGACATTTTCTTTGGTATTGGTCTTGGAAACTACGCCATCATTTTCCAAGATCATTTCATAGAACTTAAGGTTTTCGACTAGCTTGTTAAGAGGAAATGTAGCCAAGTCTTTGGCTTCTTCATAGCCATCACATTTTCTCTCCATTTCAATGGTAGAAAATGAAGAGACTTTCTCACGCGGTTCTTGCCAGAGTAGTCTGAATCTAAAGATTTAAGACTAGTTACAATAGCATTGAATCATGTGAAGCCACTATCAATAGTTTCTTCATTGGATATTAAGAACTTCTATTATTATTGAGTGAGAAGATCAATCTTGCAATTCTTAACTTGTGAATTTCCTTTGTGGGTGATGATTAGTGTATGCCAAACCCCCTTAGCGGTTTTACACATGAAAACTCTTTCATACTCTTTATGGGGTAGAGCATTGTAAAGAGTCATCCTGGCTTCATTGTTCTTGCCAAGTTGCTTCTTTTGATCTTCCTTAAGAAGTTCATATAACGTCTCCTTCATTATCTTTGTTTCCGAGTCTTCAATTTCGAAGTAGAAGTCGCTATTTTGAATGACTTGCCATAAGTCAATATCTGTAGACTTGATGTAAGTCTCAAAGCGGGCTTTTCAAAAGCAAAATCCGTCGGCTTCTAGCAAAGGTGTCTTTGCATAGATCAACCCTTTGTATAGTTCTCTTGAGTCATGGATCTCTACTTAACTTTTTCAAAAACCGGAGTTAGGATTTTGAATTTTTGAAAAAGAAGTTTTTAACTTAAAACGACTTCTCGAGAAGGCTTTATCGTCTGAAAACTTGAATAGACCCATCTGATACCAATTGTAGAACCGTAGAGGGGGTGAATACAGTTTTCTTGACTTCTTTGAAGTTTCTAAAACTTCAAGTCTCGAAGGAAACGAGTGGTGTGATGATCTACTTAGCAAAGAAACAATAAGTAGATAGAGATAAATAGATAGATATATATTATATATATATATATTATATATATTTTTATATATATATATATATATATATATATATATATATATATATATATATATATATAGATAGAGAGAGAGAGAGAGAGAGAGAGAGAGAGAGAGAGATACAGTCCTTTTGTACGTCCAGTTTCAAATCTACGACACCTATACTGTTCCTAGTATAATCCTTATGGTTAACTATAAACCGTATTACAATTTAACTCCACCGATATGCACAAATATTGGCGCTCACAAAGAAGAGTTACTAACTACGGTATCCCACCCTCGGAATCCACCCCTAAGAATACGTGATTCGACTTAACCTATGATCTCTAAAGACTTCCCCTTGGAAGCTTACCAAACCCCAACTTGATCCCCAATGATCTAGGCTTGATCTCTCGGACACAAGACTTCCCTTTACAACAAATTGAAAGATAGTTTGATTTAAGAATCAATCCCTAACCTAGCCTAGAGACTCGATTCTAATAGAAAAGGAGGAAAGAATGTTTGTAAGAGCCGAGGAATACAAAGGCCAAGGGTAGGTATTTATAGGCCAAAAATCCCAAGGGAGCAAAAATACTCCACGAATCGCGCGCTACCCACGTGTCAGCGCATCAGATTCCTAGAGTATTTTCTTTGGGATTTTGGCGTTTTAAATACCCGCACTTGTTAAACCCCCAATTCTACTTCATGATATGACCTTTCAATCGTTCTTACACTCAAGGTCAACCAACTCAAATAGCCATTTAATAAAAGCGTTTGTGAAGTGTTTAAAAGAGATTTAGGGGTCATTTTTCCGATATCAAAAGAGATAGAAAAGAACTATCAGACAAGGGTATTTTTGGTATTCCTCTAAGGTAATTGATCTAGTTAGAAACTAACCAAGGTTTGAGAAGTTGGTTAGGGTACAAAGGAATATTCCAAGAATATTCTAAACTTACAAAGGAAGTGTGGATGTTATATGGGGAAGAATTTAAAATTGAAGAGAGGACAAGGATGAGTTGTATGTGGGTTGTAAATGAGTTGGAATGATGTGATGTTGATGTGATAGAAATGAACCTCTTGGCTTGCAATTCAAATTTGGATTGTATTTCACCATGTGTGATAATGAGGAGGATTAGAATGAGGTAAGTTAGGTGGGTGACTTGGCATGATCAAGGGTTAGGATAGAAAAGTATGTGTGTAATTTAAATTTCAATCATGAGGGAGTGTGAGTGATGAGGTAAGTTAGATTGATAAGATGGCATGGTCAAGGGTTAGGATAAAAGAGTACGTGTGTGTAAAACTCAAATGAAGAAGATGATGAATAGGAGATATGTGGTGGAGAATGTTTTGATGTGATGTGGAGGAGCCTATGTTAGAATGTTGAGGGACAAGAAGTACACAAGGTACAATGGTGTAAGAGAATGTGAGGATAAGATTGGCGAATGTTTAAGTGAGGAAGGTTTAATCTTGAGAAGGTTTAGAAGGAAGAAGTATGAAGATGATGGTGATAAGTGTGAAATCAAAGGATTGATTTAGGTTGTTAATCACTTTGCCATTAAGAGAGAAAAGAGTGGGCAAGAGTGATTATGGAATGATTTAGGGAAGGGTATTAAATGTTTGTATGATTGTATAGAAAGGAATGTTTAATTATTTGTTAGGGGTACGAAGGGTTTGACAAATGATTAGAAAGAATGTGTTGTAGGAAGTATGGTATAGAAGTGGTGTATGGAGGAATGCGGGAGTTTGTAAAAATATCTTATATGTATGGGAGGACATGTGAGGAATACATGTGTGAGTTTGTAAATCATTTATAAGTAAGGAGGTAAGAAAAACTTAAAAGTATGATTAACCTCCAAATACCGCAAACTTAATTAGTTACTTGGACCTAATCCATGATAATCAACAATGGATTTGATCACTAATAATCTTGATGCAAACAAGCTAAGTGCTTTGCATCTCAAGTAAAGCATATCCCATAACGGGAAAGGATGCGTTTACGCAAAGTGACCTTTGACTTAGTTTGACCAATAAGGGTGTAAGACTCGTTAAGTGATTAGGATCAACATCAATTCGGATTAAGGTCAAATGAATACTTTCGTTTGATGGTATGTTGAAAATAAGTTCATACTAGGTTTAAAAAGAAGTTTCAGCCTTGGCTAGAGACGTTTGATAAAAGAAAAGAGTTGGCGTTTTCTTAAAAAATGAAAGGATTTATTTTTGCTCCTCTCTAAGTCTATACTTCATTTGGAGAGTTCATAAATGCTCAAATATCATATACATACCTTTATTGAAGTTTTAACATGTGTCGGGTAAGTGGAAAGCCGGCAAAACAAAATATGTAAAAATGAATACCGCAAGTGGTGCGCTGTTCACGCACTGACGCGACCTAGTACGCTAGATTCACAAAATCCGTTTTTGCAGATTTTGGATATCGTTTGTTATTTTACGTGTGCGAACGTTTATTTGTTACTGTTAAAATATAAAGGAGATTCTAGTCAATGTTGCACCAACATGATGGTTGTAATAAGATGTTCCTACAAAATATAGCTAGTTGAATATAGCCTTGCCAGGATCGAAGCCAATCATTTGTGTAGAACACGCTATTTTGGGTGTGATGTGTCGTTGTGGGTAGGTATTATTTATTATCAAGTTTTACTATTTATATTTTTTCGACTATACCTAAAACAACACTAACGGGTAGTGTACCCGATCAGTTGTAGTTTCGTTGGTAAGTAGGGTGCGATCACTAAGAGTGAGAAAGTTAATTCCTAATTCTATTAGTATTTTAGTTACTTATGTTAGTCCTAATTTATTATATGTTATACCTAAGTTAAACCTAAAACTAATGGCAAAAGGGGGGTTTTCAGCCTGAGAGACTTGCACGAGTTTTGGTTTACCTAGACTAAGATTGGGTGATTAACACACAAAAGCTGATAATTAGAAGATAGAGAAGCAATTAAGCCTATTGTAAGGAAAATGTATTAACCATATTTAATCTAATAAAACGTAGGTTTTAGTTTATAAGTGTAATGATTGTCTTATCTCGTTGTTGATATATCATTCCTAGATTTAGGCGGTACTTCTTCCTAAAACCTAGACATGCTAATTATGTCACAATTAAACACATCCGCATAAAGCAATCATGATTGATTGTAATCTATCTTAGAAAACAATAATGGTGATCTTATTGAATCCTAGCTCATCAGACTTTACTAACTTACTGCTTAACGGCTCTTTATATACTAGTAGTCTACTATCCAGATCTTTACCCAAGGAATCAGAACGTTATTTATTGATCCTAGGTCACCTGCTAGTCCAACTTGTTCACTAAACCAGAGGTAAAGACATGTTAATATTTGTGATCCTATTACTCTAGATATATAAATTGTAATATGGAGAGCTATCCCGACATCTAGTCCACTTGGTCTGTTTTCTAGATCCAGTTGAATGATATGTCACATACTTAGGCACATAAACAAGAATAAATTGATAAACATGAAGCAACACACAACTTATACGATGCAATCGAGATAAACATACACCAAACGTTAAATTATCATAAACATGGCTAATACCTAAAGGTATTAGACAACAACCATTGTAACGAATACAAATATCATAGACGAACGATTAAGGTAACCTAACCAAGTTGAAGAATGATACCAAAAACCAAACACGTATTTAGAGTATAAGAATTTACAAGGGTTTTCCTATGGATTGAAGGGCATTGCGAGACCTTCGTAGCTTCTCTTTTCTTCTAAAAGTCGAACCTGGTGGTTAATGCCTTCTTCTCAGTCTTCGGTATATTTTTGCATACTAAATTCGTATTTAGGGTTCGATATTTATAGCCTCTAGAATTCTGTCGATACGTCGTATTGAAGGAGTTCAATACGGCGTATTGGAGTTTTCTTGGAGTGGGGACCACGATTAATATACTCTAGAGTATTCCAATACTTGATCATTAATATGGCGTATGGGGTATTCTGTATACGATGTATTGGTCTTTATGTCTTCGTGGTTTCATGTGAAGTTCAGGCGCAGATACGCCGTATCTTCCTTGATGGATACGGCGTATGGGTAGTCAGAACATCAGATTCTTGATTTCTTCGTTTAAGCTCCAGAATGCGCGCCTTTTAGTTAAACTTCACCAATTGCTAGATATTTACTACAAATAACTAATATAAACAATTAAGTACCAATTCACACATAAATGATATAAAACGAGCAATAAAGATGGAATAAATGATGCTATAAGATAGACGTTATTTGATGTCATCAGGGTGGCAAAATTCATTTTTATGGGAATGGTTATGTGCATCGAAGCTTCTGACTTCCCTTACGTTCGCCATAGACGGCTGGTGGTTTTCACCATATGGATTCTTTGGGGTACGTTATTTATTGCTTTTCTATGGCTCTTATATATTTGCTAGAAATTAAGATTAATATGGTTATTCTTTAAAATATCAGTGATATGGATATTAAAACAATGATATGTTCTTTCTGCGTGTTGTTTGTTCCTATGTTCATGCCAACTTAATCACATTTTTGCCATAATGGAATTATTAGTTATTTAAATGATCGAACGCTACTTTATGTCACTGTGGTTTTCTGTATAGATACTGGGTTGTTTTTGCGCGTCAATTTTACATAGCAGTTGTTTGGATATGCTTATTTGGTCTAACAAATGCACGTGTGTATTTTTAGGCAATATGATATGTGAGCCAAATTGTGATTATTCTATGTTCTTTTGTAGAGATATTGTTCATTTTTTAGGCTATCCATGATAGACCAAAATGATCGACTAACGTTAGAATAAAGGAAGCGGAAGAAATTGACATATGTTTGCAAGGTACTATTATGTGTTAAGCAAACTAGCCATAAAATGCACCTATGTTCATATTTTTATTTAGGCTATCCATAATAGACACAAATGATTATATTAATGTTAGAGTAAGAGGAATGGAGGAAATCAAGATGTGCAGTTCGTATCCGATCATTTTTTAACAAAAAAAATCCTATCACGCTTTTTGAAGAACTGTTACATTGATTTCTCTCATCCTTCTTGGCCCGATAATAATGTCTCTGTTTTATATATTAAGCGTAATCTAAATACAAAGTGAACGATATTCCAGGTTATACATTTGTTGGATTGTGCAACCCTTTTATCCCAGGTTTGTTAGTTGTCTCCAACGTAAGATGTTAGTTTTTTTCGTTCTTTAATGCTTTAAGGTTTCATAGTTTTTTGTGCTCTTTATTGCTTTGAGGTTTCCTAAAAATAACGCTAAAAACAGTTAGTTGGTAAACTCTTTAGGGTATTCTATGTAGGAAGCGTTTTGGGGTTTTAACTATGCCATATATGTGGCATGTACAAACATGTTATTTTTGTTTGTAATACATTCTATTCTTAAATGTCTATTTTTGATTGTTTGTAGATGAAGTCAGCAACAAAATACCACACAGCCAGTGAGCCCTGAAGATCTTCCTGGTCAGCGTAGTATTCTAACTTTTCCTTTTTGTCATTTTTATATAATTTCATTTTTAGACTATAGCAAAAATCTAACTATTATTGTTACTTTTTAAAGGTGCTAGAAAAGGTGTACAACATTTGGAAAAAAGTTATACGCTGGTATTATAGCTCCAATGCCATCCACAAATGGTAGCATCAATGTCCTGGACATCGATTCACTCAGTTCTGCTATGAAACAATGTGTTTTTGGACGCTACCTCAGCACAAAAATGTACTTTGTTATTATTGTCGCCCTGTTTTAGTTTTAGCTTCTTGCACAGCTTATTCAAGCGTTGACTGCTGAACTATAAAATGAAGAAACTACTTCTTTTCGATACTGAGTTGCCCGATAATATCATTGCCTTTTTGTAAGAGTTAGAGTGCAAGTCATAGGTATTGTGGTTCCATGATAATATCATATACTAAATCTGTAGATGAATTTCAAACGTTTTACTGTAAATGATAAACAGTTTAGACACTTACCATATAATAAACTATTATTGCTATATTATAAGATTAGTTACTTTTCAATTCCGCAATTTTTAGAAATCGTGATATATTAACTTTGGCAACGAAAATATATATTAGAAAAAAATAATCAGATATTAGGATCCGCATCAATGCGCGACCGCCTAATACCTTGTTAAAATTATGACATGGTTTAATAGTGATTTGATTTGATTGGTAGATAAATATTATAACAAAGAATAAAAAATTATTTAATGTCACATCAAGAGGGTAAAACTATCCCCTAGGGATATGTATAAAAACACCCCCGATTAAATCATATATGGAAATCCATGAACTAATAAAATTGCTTTTAGCAAATCCATAGAGAATGACGATGTATCAATGGACCGTCCTCGAACAAGATCCGTCAGCACAAAACATAGTCTTCCAGGCGCTGAAACAGTCTTTTGAAGAAACTAGTTTTGGGTAGAATCTAATCAGTTCCAGAGGTATTCGCATCATCCAAAAGGAACAAGTTATGAACATGTGGATTGAGAAAGAATGGAACATCTATAAGAGGGAATATACTATGAAAGAAAGGGGAATTCTCCTAAGGGAACAGGCATCATACGAAAGAAAGTAACATCTAAAGGAGGAAACATCGTCTTAAAGGAAGAAGAATCCTCCAAAGGAAGGAGCATCCTATGAAAGGAGGCAACATCCTATGAAAGGATAGAAGATCCTAAGAAAAGAGGAAACATCCTTCAAAATGAAAGAGTATCCTATGACAAGAAAGAACCTCATATGAAAGGATAGAACATCTAAAGGAAGGAACATCCAAAAGGAAGGAACATCTTCCAGGAGGACCATCTTTTAAAAGGAGTATCCTCCAAAAGGAGCTTGGTGTAGACAATATCATCTTTCAAAGACAATATGATATAGAAAGAAGGAAGATATAGTAAGACGTTGCATGATAAAAGCATGATGTGTCTTTGTGTAAAGGTAATTTTAGGTTATCAAGTTTTACATTTATATTTTGCCGACTTTACCTAAAACAACACTAAGAGCGAGAGCGTTAATCTATAGTTCTATCAATATTTTGGTTAACTAAGTTAAGTTAATTTAAACTATGTTAATTCTAATCTATGTGAAACATATGCTAAACCTATGTTAATATTAATTCTAACGTATAAGGAGGGGGGGGGAGGGGTTTCCAGTCTAAGAGACTGGCACAGGTTTGGTGTTAACTTAAATCAATTTAAAACACAATAACACACGCAAGCAGATAATCAAAAGATAGAAGAACGATCTAGCCACATATAAGAAAACTGTATTAACCATGATTAATCCAATTTAAACGCAGGTTTGTTTATTTTAGTGCAATGAGTGCTTATCTCGAGGCGGCATATCATTCCAAGATTTAAGTGGTACTTCTTCCTAAAACCTAGACACGTAGAATTCTATCACAATTAAACGTATCTGCATAAAGCATCCTATTTGCTGATTATAATCTATCTTAGGAGATTAATAATGGTGATCTTATTAAACCCTAGCTCATGAAGACTTTACCCACTTACTGCTTAACGGCTCTTTATATACTAGTAGTACGTTATTTGTTGATCCTAGGTCACCTGCTAGTCTAACTTGTTCACATAAACTAATGGTAAAGATAGGTCAATATTTGTGATCCTATTACTTTAGATATATAAATCACGGATATGGAGAGCCTCCCGACATCTAGCTAGCGAGATATTTTATATTCCTAGATCCAGTTGAATGACGGGTCGCATACTTATGCACATAAACAAGTATAAATTAATAAACATAATCAACAACAAACGATAAATTAAGCAATCGATATAAACAAACAAAACATTCAAATCTTCATAATCATGGCTAATACCCAAGGGTATTAGCCCTGAACC